>JAWPHD010010637.1:0-91745 GCA_037043455.1 Cyrtodaria siliqua
TTCTCTCCACGCTTTATGTTGTGTATTATACTGTTGTCTCCACTCTTTATGTTGTGTATTATAATGTTCAACTGTTCACGGACTATTTAATGTTCTCATTTGATTTAATATGTGGTACAGCGCTGGCATACGATGCCATTACGTTTGGATGCTGTGGTTTTTTATAGGTTCAAGTTTCTCATTAATGCTCATTTGCAGTTATATCACAAGGTAGAAAGGCCGTGTTATGTATAGGGCATGGATGTTGCACAGATAGCTAACTTTATGTCTTCCATATCTGTTTAATTGATGCCAGTCTATCTACTTTCCCAAATTGTCATCGCAAATTCATGTGTGTGTGCACTGTGCATTTCTTATGTAATTCCAATATGAATTGTATATGTGTGATCCTAACTTACTTTAGAAGTAGGACATTGGTGTTATCATTTTGGCTTTAATTATTAGCATCCTTTTTTATTATTTTTTTATTTATTTTCTATTTATATATATATATTATTTTTTTTGCATAATTATATTGCATATAAAGTTAACACGTGTAATATACATGAGAAACATATGTCACCATTTCTGTCAGATGTTTGAAAAGTCAATGTTAATTTGTTTTATCACCAAAGTTACTTGTTTACACTGTACTCAATATTTACATTCGGAAACTGTTCAAATGTCTTAAATGTAACATAATTAAAAAGTCAGTGAGTGTATCGAAATTCACTAGTTGCACCCCACTCTATACAATTACGTTTATAAAAAAAATCATTCATACATAACACTTGTATTTGGTTATGAATAATAGGCGTTCAGACACTGTGTTGGTTGTCTTAGTGTTTAGAATATCTTCTGAACATTTTGATATATGTACAAAGGTGATTATATGTTGCCATCGTATTGCCTTCAAAACTGCATTTCTAGGTAATGATCTATAACTCTGTTCTGCATAAAGACTGATATAAATGTTAGAGTTGGAGAACTTCCAAAGTACAATCCCTGACCTTCAAGCTGTTTTTAACGCTCTATTTGTTTTTTATTCATGCCATTTCAGTCAGTTGAAAATCCAATACTATTTACTCATACCCGTTAACCCTCGCGAAGTGTATTAGGCTGTAAGCTAACAAGGGCGTAGCTAGTCATTTTTTGATGTGCAGGCCCGACTATTTCTAGTGGGATTCGGGCATGCTTCCCCGGAAAACTTTGAACTGAACTGAATTGAATGTTATTTTACGGCTCATCACCACAATATCGGTTATTTAGAGCCGCCCCAGAGAGAGGGGAAGGATACATAGAAATCCGAATAGATTCCTATGGTTCTTTAACGTGATTGGAGGATAGACCGATACACGGGACCGCCCGGTTTACGTCCCCATCCGACGGACGAGGCTAAGGGAAAGTGTCTTGCCCAAGAACACACCGACGCAACTCAGTGGCACCACGGAGGATTGAACCCGGGGCCTCCGGTTACAAATCCGCCGCGCTACCGACTGCGCAACGCCAGCCCTACGTAGGACGTCTCTGGTGCGTTTTGGCGTATATTTAGATCTAAATTTAAGCAAAATCCCACCTCAAAACTCAATTAGTTCATACACTATTATTTCATTGTTATATTGTTCAACCATGCATGTGAAAATTATGTGCAAGCTCGGGCCTTTCGGCCTAATAGGTAGCTACGCTAATGGCTAATGAGGTGAACCCTCCACGCTCCTGGGAATTTTGTAGGGTCTACTTTTCTGAAACTCCATTATATATGTAGTATTTTGCAATTTGTCTGCCTTCTGAGGTTGGAGACGCTATCGTTAACCCACACGAAGTGTATGTCAGAGAAGGCCAAAACCTACATAGATTCAAATATTTTTTCCTCTCTAAATTTAAATAATTTGAAGAGAAGTATAATTTGTTTTGAAAATGGTATGCATCCGCATCATTAATCGCTCTTCAAGCTATCTGAGCACTCTTCGCAATTTAATTATCTTAAAACATAGCTGACAGAGAAAGATTTGATAATTATTCTTTTGAAGGCATATGTAAGGTTCGTGAAACTTATGTTCAACTTTTATACCTACCGTTTTGTTAGATAAATGCCTTTCTTCGACAAAGAAAATAGTCGAGCTGCATTGTTCTCCGACAGTTTTTGTGACGATATGTTTCAGGATAGATTTCAGTTCTCAAGTAGTTTTTCTTACAGTTTATGTGTCTGGTAAATCTATATAACAATGTAAACTAGTCGACAAAATTCAATGGTATTTATTAGCTATTATAAGATTTTATTTATGTTCAATTAGCATGTATCATATGTAAAATCACACTGACAATTTCAGTAACGGCTTAGAAGCGAAGTAAAAGAATAGTTATACTTCACCATTTTTGATTATTCGAAGATTATGTGAGCTTTGGTGACCTCAAAATAGACAGACAGACAGACAGACGGACGGACGTGGACGGACGGACAACGTGTGGGTCCATATGTGTGGTGTGCTATAACCCAATACACACGCATTCATGAGTGGGATCTTTTGGAGAATGATGAACTCATCCGTGAGCTGGAAACACAAGAATAAACATATCATAGATACTATTTAATTCGTGACGTGTATGTCAATATCCAAATTGCAAGTGCCGAATATATAGCGTCATAAACATTATTAATCGAACAATAGCAATATAACAGTGAATACAATATACATTATACAGATAAAATAATGTTTCTCAGTTGCTAGTTTATTAGCACAAATTATCAAATAATGAACCATAAATAACAATTTCTATGAAGTGAATAGAACAAATACTTCGATAAAATAGATAAAAAGTTGTAATGTTCACGTTTATTTCTTTAAGGAGTACTGACATACACGTAATAAGAGAGAAGAAATCCAGGGTGCGGGAGGGGCAGAGTATGTTTTGTCCAATCCCGTCTCAATAGTTTTTCTGTTTTGACCCATCAACAATATGTTTGTGCCGGAAATTTTAAGGTAACAAGGCATATACATAGAACAGTGGCTATTTTATTCATTAAAATTGGTACATCAATCTTTTCTACAATAATCTAAAGTGTAAACACTGAAATGTCCCAGTTCATAATAAAAATGGCATATCAATCAACATATGTTTTGAGAATCGTGTTGTCAGATCTAAAATCTGAATTTACCATATTTTATTGAATGGAATCGGGCATAAACTTATTAAATAAAACATATTTCATAGGTTACCTAGGATAACAAAATGAAGTGCTCAGATCGTCCAATCCATTGAGGAATTTAGTATAAAATGGTGTCGTAGAGAACATGTGGACCCGAACTTCATGTCTACTCGAAGAAAACAATTCTTAAAATTATAGAGACACGTATTAACTTGGCCAGTGTATACACATGCTTTTTTTAGTCCAAAACAAGATTTGATTGATTTTAATAATATAAAATCACGAACTGTTGAATACAACTAGGTCAAACCTACTGATTGTCAAGTTCGGCGTTTGGAAAATGACAAGTGTTTGATAACACACAGTCCTCTGGAAAATCTCTAAAAATAGCCCCACCCCTACTGGAAAAAACTCTCTAAAACACCCAATGAACATCCCCACCACCATCCCCTTCAAAATGTTTTCTTTCGTTAGGGTGGTACGAATATTGCGTGAAAAAGCCCAATAAGACCAACAACGTTGACACGGCGCAGGGACTTCAGACAGAACTGGTATAATACCATCATTTAGGATTACCCTGAAAATGTTTTTTCTAGGGTGAGGATAGAACAGGGTGAGCCCAATGCTGCCCTTACCCCACCTCGGCTGGGGTAATACTTGATAGGTGCATAATTATTTTGCGTAAATGCCCTCAGTAATCACTTATATCACGCTACTTTTTCCCTGATAGGAAATTTGTAAAATTGCATTAAAATCGAAGGGGCGGGGTATTCTGTTTATTCCCTAGAAGTTCTTCCCAAACTCGTTAGAATTGATCATTTTATCAGTTGTTTTTTTATATATACAAACCCTTTTTTTATCTTAAAAAATAATGTGGGAGTGCTTGTCCCAATACCCATAGAAACTTTGCATCTGCGGACCTCAATTGATTGGGCCTTCAACTTAAAAGCCTCCCGCTACAGCCCTTAGTGATGCATTTTGGGAGATTTTCCTAACATTTTAAATACCAGTATTCTGAGGCTGAAATGTTGATGAATTAGTCTGAAAATTTATTAATGGAAAAATAAATAAGAAAAGACGTTCCCTTATACCCTCTTCCCATCTAGTTTTATTTGCACTGATGGACATAAATGTTCTTCTTCTTCCTCTTCTTTTTCTTCTTTTTTATTCATTTATTTTTTATTTATTTTTAAAGCATTTTTTTAAAATATATGATGTGGATATTGACGAGTGTAGCAAAGTTGTATGTTTAATACGCTTGTTGTATATTCTCCGGGGCGGGGGCGTGGATGTGGGAAGGGTGCGGCGGGGCATAACCCGAGGATTAGACAGAAACGAATTTCTGTTAGGAGGGGATGGGCTATTCCAGATAATATCCGTAATCACCATCCATGCCCCCGCTTTAAGAAATATATTTAAAAAACAACAACAACAACAACAAAAATAAAAAAGCGTTTCTTCAGACCCGGCACGGTGTCATTTGGAAACATCTACAGAGTACGACGCTAGATTCCCTGGAAATCCATTTAAAAAAGGCCCGAATGAAGCGTTCACCTCAAGAACATTTTCAGAATTTCCCCAAGGTTTAAAAAAAGAATCCCCTGAAAATACGTGGCTTACCACCTCCTAATAAATACAAAATATAGGGAAAAAGAAACTGGAAAAAATCGAGCCACCATACCCCCATGTTGTTTTTCCGTTATCCCACCCCCCACTTCCCTCTTGTATTTTTTGTAGCCCAACCCGCACCACCACCATCCCAATCCTATCTCCCCCCCCGCCCTAACCCTCCCCTAAAAAACCCACTTCCTTACCACATTCTCACAAATCCACGAAAATACCATCCCCTTGAAAAAAAAAACAATTGTTCACAAACCCCACTCCGAAAGCTCGCCCTCCCACTCCTCCCCCACCAGCTCTCACTTTCCCTAGGAGGACACCGGGTACAGAACTTGGTATGGTACGTTCTAACATAGGGACTACCCCCGGGAATAAGACATAAGTGATTGTTTATTTTGCGCGTACGCTTCAGTAATTGCAATATAGTGTAATACATGCAATTATTATATACTTTCCAGTGAAATGATTGGTTAAATCCTATATTCACTTCAAACAAACAAATATTCTCTATTTATGTATATCACGCGCGTGCATTGTGTAATCAATATTGAGGAAAAGCCCAGCTTTCCATTATCTTTTTTTCAGAACATAGATCAGACGCTTGGCCATGATCGCGATTGGAATGCGCTTTACGTGAGCCGTAATTTAACGGCCAAAGAAATTGGCGTTTGCCTGTCGCTTGTTTGAGTTGAACGGGACATGCGCAGTGAAGCAATCCACTTCGGAAATCGCAAAGATACGTCCGAATGAATTTTGATCATCATATAAGGAAGTTTCAGCATATAAAGAACTATGGACATCGTATAAAAGAAATTCGACCTCATATAATGAAATATTCACATCTGATGAAGATGTTTGCACCGAATATACCAAAGAAACGACAGCATATAAAGGAGTTTGGACAGCATATAAATATGTTTGCATTTAACGAAGTTTGCACAGCATATAAAGAACTCTGCACAACGTATAGGTTATAATAGCGTAAATGAGTCCCCATGCCCCTTCCATAGTAAAGTTGGAATGTTGACAACCTGTTAAAAACTCAAACCTGATTAGAATTCTGGGAAACTTACTTTATCTTGCAAATAAACATGTCTGCTATTAACAGTCAGGAGTGTAACGGAAACACGTTATTTTCGTAATAACTTAAATGCGTTATTTTCGTCAAGAAAACATCGGCCAATTCCAGATTCGTATTTTGCCATTTGTTTGATATTTACACGGAAAACCTGACAGCTAAGCATATTTCATAACGTGTCCCTTAACTAACCAGTTGTTTACGGAGAATGTACATACTTATGTGCGGCCGAGAGCATTTTTTTCATCTAAATATCTCCTGTTTCACTGCATTTTCACTGTTTATTGACAGTTTTCATCACTATTTTTAAACTGTTTTCGATTTTTTCGACGGTATGTGATATATTTCCAAGTTAGTTCCATATGTTATCTACACATTTTCGCAAGAAAAATCTTTACGCACGCCCTTTTTTCTTGGTTACGCACGAGTAATTAGTTATTGTGTGTATAATCATAATAACGGAAACACGTTATTTTGAGCGCCCATTTTGTATATGGCCGGCATGTTACAGATAACTCTGTGGGTCAAGTGCTTCGACTGAAATAGTTTAGTCTATTTACCTCCCTCTAGTCCGTCCTAAGGTGATCTGATTGCATGTACATCTGTTTCGGTACAGCGTGATACGTGATGTTTAATATTGTTTGTGTATGACATGTATGAGTTGTGTATTGTGCATACGAACATGACGATAATCGCATCGACTTAACAACTGTGTAAAATAAGTTTGTTTGACGAATGTATGCAGGAGTGTGGGCTGGTGCATATCCCACTGGAATGATTTAATGTTGTTTTGTTTTAATATGAAAAAAAGCATATGGAATTAAAAGCGGGTGTGATGACTTAAACATTGTTTTTCTAGCATTTTTTACAAAGTTAAAATAAATGGACACAATTTACAAAACTATAATTTAATGACGAATAATTCATTTCAAACAAAATCACGCAACCTTTGTTGTTCTTTCAAATGAACTTATCCGTTCAATACTTTATTAACACAAACAAAAGAAATTGGTCGATTTTTGTTTACTTTGTCAATATTATTTGCCATTAAAATTTTGTTCGTTTGGAGAATTCCGTTTTACAGCGCCACAACAATTGCTTTCTCGTCATTTTTATCACAAGTTTTTTTTAAAGCAACACAAGGCAATCTTGATATTTTAAAAAACTGGTGGCGTCCCGTTATTTTTTCCACATAACTTTCATTGTTTCAATCATTAATTAGACTAGTTCAGAACAAATTTCGTTTAAGTATAACTTACTATTGATAATATTTCACCAATAATATATACCCGCCGTCATAAGAAAGTATCCACTTCTAAATATTGATATACAAATACCATGAGAACCAATAATCACAATTTTTCGTATTAATATATTAGATACAACATTTACAAACATGTTTTAATATGAAATATGAACATTCAATAAAGAATAAAATGTTTAAATCGATTCTAAAGCGCAACAGGCGGAAAACAAAAGTCACAGACCTAATAACGTGTATGTCCACCTCTTACATCAAGAGTTGCATTACATCTATGGCCCATACTACGGATCAGGCGTTGTATCCGGTACTGTGGGATGGCGTTCCACTCGGCAGTAAGCAACTGGATCAGCTGTTGGCGGTTCTGGATCGGCTGCCCACTGTTGTATACCTTGCGTCCGAGCTGGTCCCATAAGTGCTCTATCGGACTAAGGTCCGGTGAAAAAGCAGGCCATGGTAGCACATTGACGTTATTGGCCACCAAGAAGTCGGTGGTCAATCTTGCTGAGTGTGGCCTGGCGTTATCCTGTTGGTACAGTGTAATGTTAGGGTGGTTAGCAAGGAACGGCAAAACAACTGGTTGGAGTATCTCGTCCACGTAACGTCGTGCCTTAAGACTGCCGTCGACGACAACAAGTGGAGTCGTATGGTTCCAGGAGATACCTCCCCACACCATTACACTACCCCCTCCCCAACGCGGTGCCTGACGAACACAGCAATCAGCGTAACGCTCACCGCGACGTCTCCATACTTTAGCACGTCTGTCAGGCATATCCAAGCAGAAACGAGATTCGTCTGTGAACAGAACACTCTGCCATTGACGTTGTGTCCATCGTGAATGTTGACGACACCAAACAACATGATTTCTACGGCGATCGGGTGTCAACATGTTACCTCTATAAGCGTTATGGCTATGGAGGCCACGTTCTCGAAAGCGGCGACGTATGGTTGACTCGCTGACACGTCGACCATGTATACTTATAGTCTCTCGAGCAAGTTGCACTGACGTGCGAAAGCGATTCCGCAGTTGTGAGAGCAATACATGACGATCCTGTTGTGGTGACGTGATTCTAGGACGTCCAGAACGTTGTCTGTCGCTCACTGAACCTGTTACATTGTTCCGTTCAACTAGCTGTTGAATTGTGCAGTTCATTCGACGTGCCACCCCCCGATATGACATACCCCTTCAATCATGCCCACTGCTTGATTACGTTGAGCGTCATTTAAACGTCCCATTTTTATGAAATATTGAAAACAAACTATGGCGTTTTTCTTTATTATCCTTGCAATATACACTAAAACACTAAGAACATTGCTATATAGCTAGAGGTAATCCAAATAAACCCCATTGTGCACGTGCGCTCCGTGCGAGTTGACAAAGCCTTAAAATCAGTGCATATTAAAATATGTTTGTAAATGTTGTATCTAATATAATAATACGAAAAATTGTGATTATTGGTTCTCATGGTATTTGTACATCTATATTTAGAAGTGGATACTTTCTTATGACGGCGAGTGTATTTAAATAGTTAGTATATTAACAAAGACAACTGAAATCTGATATTTTTTTTGATTACATTCAAGCAGTTTTAATTCAATATCAAAATTATGTAGTAATGCTTGATTTAAAACTCAAGAATGACGTGTGTCCCTTAACAGGGATGGGTAGAAATCAAACATTTAAGCGCGTTTTAGGCCCGTACTCAAAAGTGATGACTTTGGGATCCGTGTCAGCGAGTTTGAGTACGGGGCCTAAAACGCGCTTAAATGTATGATAGGACCAGCCATATCTGGGTACTCCAGCTAGAATTATTAAACAGTATAAAGAGTTATATGAGAAGCAACTAGGTGTAACACCAACAACCCAGTATATATGCATAGAAACAGGGAATATAGAAATGATTGGAAACTAGTAAGGAAAAAGGAAGTAATATAGGACTCTATAGAAGTCATGATATGGATGTACTCCAATTACCACATACTAGGCCTATATAGCATTCGAATTATAGGTATTGGTCGGTATAGGTATCGCGCAACATACTCAATTAGATCAATTAAGTATTGTATAAATATAGGATAGTACAATTAATAAACTGTACTCAAAGGGGTTTGATTAACCTTGTAATTTCGTTTCGATAAGCTATATAAGGAGTCCGGTTACGATACAAAGTATCGGTTGAAAAATTTAAAAATTTAAAAAAAGGGAAGCCTTCTGCGGTATCTCCACATTTATTTTGGCGGGGAAATTAACATTTACCAAATAACATGAATAAATAATCAAACAAAACCAACGGCATTCTCGGGTAAAACCTTAATAATTCAATTAAAATAAACGTAATCCCCAGTTGCATTGTGTACATCACACAGTAAATCAAGGTACAACGCGCGCATAAAGGGAGGGTAATCTAACAAAGAACAGAAACATATTAATTCTATATGATATAAGATAGGAAGTAAATCTAATAACTATCGGTACTCAAAAGGGTTGATTAATCTTGTAATTTCGTTTCGGATAAGGTTTATAAATAATCCGGTGTACAATACAAAGTAGCGCTTGAAAGACTTTATTAAAAAAAAAAAATAATAATAAAAAATGGAAGGCCTTCTGCAAAACCTATATTTTTATTTTGGCGGGGAAATTAACATTTGCTAATCACCATGACTAAGTATCAAACAAAACAATTTCGTACCCTGTCTTTCACTTCTGAAATGTATATCAAAATCTGTCAAAAACATGATGAGCTCCATTTTCAAATATCAACAACATGTCGAGAATACAGTTACAGCCAAAAATAACAGGAAACTGCACTAAAAAAAAAAGGTTTCAAAGAAAAAAATAGATTAGCACTCTTTAATACAGAACTACTTTCGATTTTGACTTGATTCGCAATGCCAAATGACTTTGTCTTGAAATTATTGCGATTTACCAGCGCTTGACCATGCACTAAATCAAGTCGATTTTGTCGCGAAAGTAAGAAGTAATAAAAAATGCAATCTCTCAGCAACCATTCAACATGTTATCATCAAACAAACTCGTGTGGCTTTGTTTTGCATCCCTGAGTATGTATACCACACATTTTGCCATATATCTTTAACATCAATTCCATAAAAAGGAAAAATATCAATTTTTTTTAGAGAAAATCAGATCTTTTGAGTTCAACCCATGCCCCTTCCATAGTAAAGTTGAAATGTTGACAACCTGTTAAAAACTCAAACCTGATTAGAATTCTGGGAAACTTACCTTAGGTAGTAGGGTAAGTGTGAGGTTTGGTGCACCCTAGAACCGGTTTAAACCCTCAGTGGCCTACTTTGCCACTGACCGTTCCAAGGTGGTAGCCCTATTGTCAACCCTTTTGTGTTTGTGATGTCGTTTGCATTTTTTATTACTTTTCGTTTGTCTGTTTGCCTGTTTGCGTGTTTGTTTTTGTGTTTTGTGGTTGACTGTCGTCCTTGAATGCTGCTTTCCCTGTCCGATATTTGTATCCTTCTTATCATGCAAATAAACATGTCTGCTATTAAACATCAACAAGGAAATAGGGGATTGAATATCTTTTAAGAAACATTTCTTTAGCGGTATGAAAACACCTGGTCAAAGGTCAAATCTATTTTTACCCCTTACAATGTCGTACCCTGTCTACTTTCACTTCTGAAATTTATATCAAAAACTGTCAAAAACATGATGAGCTCTATTTTCAAATATCAACAACATGTCCAGAATACAGTTACAGCCAAAAATAACAGGAAACTGCACTAAAAAAAATGTTTAAAGAAAAAAAAAGATTAGCACTCTTAAATACACAACTCCTTTCGATTTTGACTTGATTAGCAACGCCGAATGACTTTGTCTTGAAATTATTGCGATTTACCAGCGCTTGACCATGCACTAAATCAAGTCGAGTTTGTCGCGAAATTAAGAAATAATAACAAAATGTTAATGCAATATCTCAGCGACCGTTAAAATTGTATCATCAAATAAACTCTGGTGGCTTTTTTTTGCACCCCTGAGTATGTCACACATTTTGCCATATATCTTTAATATAAATTCCGTAAAAATGAAAAATGTCAATTTTTTATAGAAAATAAGAAATTTTGAGGAAAAGTTACCAAAACACTCTAAAATAGTCTAAAATTCTGAAAATTATATTTTTTCTCTGTTTCTGAGTTCAACTCACCTAAAAAAAATCATTTGTTATGCAATTGTGAAAAATACATGGTTTCTCTGTATAGGTTATAAATACCGTAAAACACCGTAAATGAGTCTCCATGCCCCTTCCATAGTAAAGTTGGAATGTTGACAACCTGTTAAAAACTCAAACCTGATTAGAATTCTGGGAAACTTACTTTATCATGCAAATAAACATGTCTGCTATTAAACATCAACAAGGAAATAGGGGGATGGATATCTTCCAAGAAACATTTCTTCAGCTGTATACTAACACCTGGTCAAAGGTCAAAGCTATTTTCACCCCTTGCAAATTCATATCTTGTCTACTTTCACTTCTGAAATTGATATCAAAAACTGTTAAAAACATGATGAGCTCCATTTTCAAATATCAACAACATATTCAGAATACAGTTACAGCCAAAAATAACAGGAAACTGCACACAAAAAAAGTTCTGAAAGAAAAAAAGATAAACACTCTTTAATACAGTACTACTTTTGATTTTGACTTGATTCGCAATGCCGAATGACTTTGTCTTGACATTACTGCGATTTACCAGCTCTTGGCCATGCTCTAAATTAAGTCGATTTTGTCGCGAAATTAAGAAATAATGAAAAATGCAATATCTCAGCAACCGTTCAACATTTTATCATCAAATAAACTCTGGTGGCTTTGTTTTGCATCCCTGAGTATGTATTTTGCCATATATCTTAAACATAAATTCCATAAAAAACGAAAAATATCACATTTTTAGAGAAGATCAGACATTTTGAGGAAAAGTTACCAAAAACACTCGCGTCAACATCTATCCAGCAGTACCGCAGTTACGTTTTTATAATCAAATGTTATGTTTTGAGCGGATAATTTAAGGACACATTTCTAGTAAATGTGCAGAGCATATAAAGAAGTGTACACAGCATATAAATAAACATGCACAGCATATAAAGAAGTTCGCACAGTATACAAAGAGGTTCGCACATCATATAAAGAGGTTCGCACATCATATACAGAAGTTCGCACATCATATAAAGAAGCACATTATATAAATAAATATGCACGCTATATAAAGAAGATCGCACAGCATATAAAGAAGATCGCACAGCATAGAAAGAAGTTCGCACAGTATATAAAGAAGTTCACACAGCATATAAAGAAGCTCGCAAAGCATATAAAGAAGTTCGCACATCATATAAAGAAGCTCGCAAAGCATATAAAGAAGTTCGCACATCAAATAAAGGAGTTTGCACAAAATATAAAGAATTTCGCACATCAAATAATGAAGTTCGCACAGCATATAAAGAAGTTCGCACAACATATAAAGAAGTTCGCACAGCATATAAAGAAGTTCGCACATCATATAAATAAATATGCACACCATAAAAAAGAACTTTGCACAGCAAATAAAAAAGTTCGTACAGCATATAAAGAAGTTCGCACAGCATATAAAGAAGATCGCACAGCATAGAAAGAAGTTCGCACAGTATATAAAGAAGTTCACACAGCATATAAAGAAGCTCGCAAAGCATATAAAGAAGTTCGCACAGCATATAAAGAAGCTCGCAAAGCATATAAAGAAGATCGCACAGCATATAAAGAAGATCGCACAGAATAGAAAGAAGTTCGCACAGTATATAAAGAAGTTCACACAGCATATAAAGAAGCTCGCAAAGCATATAAAGAAACTCGCAAAGCATATAAAGAAGTTCGCATATCAAATAAAGGAGTTTGCACAAAATATAAAGAATTTCGCACATCAAATAATGAAGTTCGCACAGCATATAAAGAAGTTCTCACAACATATAAAGAAGTTCGCACATCATATAAATAAATATGCACACCATAAAAAAGAACTTTGCACAGCAAATAAAAAAGTTCGCACAGCATATAAAGAAGTTCGCACAGCATATAAATACATATGCACACTAAATAAAGAAGTTCGCACAGCATATAAAGAGGTTCGCACAGCATATAAATAAGTTCGCACAGCATATAAATAAATATGCTCAGCATATAAAGAAGTTCGCACAGCATATAAAGAAGTTAGCACATCATATAAAGAAATTAGAACAGCATATAAAGACGTTTAGAAACGCATATAAAGTATATAGTTTAGAAACGCAGCATATAGAAACATTTGTAAAGCATATAAAGAAATGTTCACATCATATACAGAGGTTTGCACAACATATAAAAAAGTTCGCACACCATATACAGAAGTTTGCACACCGTATAAAAAAGTTCGCACAGCATATAAAAGAAGTTTTCACATAATGAAAAAGCAACCACATCAGGTAAGGCTTTCCTTAAGAATTTATTAACAAAGGATACCATTTTGACACAGTCATGATTTATTACGTATGTGGCTTGAATACATTGTTATCGGCATTGTGTTTTAAAATAGACTCCAACTAATACATACACACGCCCTTTCGAAATTATTGAGGGAAATTTGGAACGTCATGGGTTTTTCCATCTATTCAATAAATAAGTATATTTTAAAGTCACACGTAATGTCCGATTACTATTTAAAGACGTCTATATAACCAATACGTAGAGATATATTGCATAGTTTGCAAGATTTCTTTGCAGTTAGAGACGTTTTGACATTGAAGTGTGGTCAATTTATAAAAAGGAGTTATGCCTTAGACTCGTATAATTAAGCACTACTGTTTTTAATAAAAAAATACCTGTCATTGTTGTCTTCCATTGCATTCATTTATTAGTCATTTGTTAGTATCGAATTTTCTTCCACTGCAGTCATTTATTAGTCATTTGTTAGTATCATATTTGTCTTCCATTGCAGTCATTTATTAGTCATTAGTTAGTATAATATTTGTCTTCCGTTGCAATCATTTGTTAGTCATTTGTTAGTATCTTATTTGTCTTCCCCTGAAGTCATTTATCAGTCATTTATCTATCATTAAAGTCATTTATTAGTCATTCATTAGAACTCCATTAGCTCATTTGCATGTGAAAATCTATACTAATGAGTGATTCATAAAGATATATCATTAGTCATTTGTTATAGTCAATGTGCACCATTATACATAATTAGCGTCTGTTGTTGTAGGCTTACACGATGTCTATCTACATCTACATCTACATCTACTCGCAACGCAAACGTTGCGATACTTTACGATTTTATTTTGTTTTTACCGACACGTTTAAAGAGGCAAATACTTGCGGTTAACCATTGTTAGAACATACCTTCTTCAGGGGTTTCAACCTTCAAAGGTTTCATTGTATATGTTCGACGTAATTTACTTTTGTTGATGTTGCATGGGTTATAAATTTATTTTGATTATCAATTTAAATACAGAAATAATACATTTGAACAATTCTAACAAATCAGTCCTGATGTACTCCCTCTAATGTTTGTTATATCAACATTGTTAAGTATCAAAGAAAGACTATTAGTGCCGGGCACATGTTGTTTATTTGTTTTAAATAACTATTCTCTTGTCCTGATATCATACTCATCATATAATTTAGTTATTTTAAAAGAGTTATTAAGAGCGATGTAGGTTGGTGTTGAAATGTTGAGATATCTACTGTTTTAATGTAGATTTTAAATTATATGATTGTATTGTGTTTATTTTAAACATTTTACCTACTTTCGACGAAATATAGGCATGTCCGATCTCTGCTACGACATGCGTCTCTTGCTTCTTTATTCACCAGAATGTTCCTTATATGCATCTTACATCATGTGCAAAATGTTGGGTCGCTGTGACCTACCTTCGACCAAATACAGGTCACCTGCGGTCTCCGCTACTACTTGCTTATCTTGCCTTTTCTCGCAGGATTTTCACCAAACTTCACCAGAATGTTCCTTATAAGTATGCATCTAACATCATGTGCACAATTTCAGGTCGCTATGACCTACTTTTGACAAAATTCAGGTCATGTCCGGTCTCCGCTACGACATGCGTATCTTGCTTATCTTGCTTCTTTCTCGTAGAATTTTCATCAAACTTCATGAGCAGAATTTCAGGTCGCGGTGACCTACTTTTGTTTTTACAAAATTTAGGTCACGTACGGTCTCCGCTGATGTCAGATATATATAAAATACTTCAAAACGTGTTTGGGCTCTTTTTTCTTAACTCCCTTCGTTGCTATTGCAATAGTCGACACTTCCGGTCCATTTGACCCTCTTGTTATGTTAATTATAAAGACAATGTTAAGGCCAGAAAAAAAATACCTGTGTTTCTCCCTATTTTTTGGCGCCGACCCTACAATTTTTTATCATAAAAAAAGACGAAACAATTGGGTACGAATCGGTAATGTACGAAACGATTGAGTACGAAACATGCGCTAAAACATGGCCGCATACATTCCGTTTTGGCTATTATAATTGGAAAATGCAGCCATGGGACAATGCAAACGTTTATGAAAAACATTAATCATGACATGCTGCCAGCAGATTTGTTCTTAAGGAAATGATAAAATTCAATCTTTCACATCCACAGTCATGTAAGATGGAACTTTCAGGGTCGGAGTTAATGTGATCACGTTTTGCCTGTCACTCCGTCTGCCGTCCGTCAACAAATAAACTCATAATGGCAGAAAATATTTGTTTTCAATTTATTTTATTCAAAACAAACAAATTTGATATTGTGAGGTTATTTTCCTTCTCTCCTTGCAAAATCACTATAAATTAACTACTTGACAAAGTTAAAGATACCTTTAACATCGTCCAAACCACATGGGGAAAAAAAAAAAAAAAAAAAAATACCGACCTACCTACCCTAATTTTTTCAGCTGAGTAACCAGAAACACAGGTATTATTTTTTCTGGCCTAATGTGTGTATATTTTCTTGAGCCAATATGTAATAAGACAATTGGTACATTCATATGATTAGTGAAAACCTAATAGGGCTCGATTTGAGCTATAGTATGTTCTAAAAATAAACTGAAACGGTCTGACAATGATTTCGTACTTAAACTGTTTATATACAAACGTCTAGTTTTATTATGTCGGACATCGTATTGAGATGTTTACGCAATATGTAACATCAATGAACTTTAGCCCCGATATATCCCTATTCCACAGCACACTATATGATGTCTTACAATGGCATGGTTATGCGCGGTATGTCCGTCTACTATAGATATTTGCATCAGTGCATTCATATTTCTATATTAAGTAGCATGGGGGTTTTTCCTTCTAAGATTGGAAAACCAGTAGGAAAACACATAATTACGCATGCAAATTGAGCGTATAAAAAGAGTAGCCGAATTCTTTTTAAATCACTTTGGGCATTGGCAGCCATCTTTGAGGATGGTCTTTCTTAAAAGTAGTGTTCCGTGTTTAAGCATTATTATATGCAGAAAACAATCGAACAATTCACAATGCGGTCTCCAAATATTTATTCTATAAGTTATAGACGAAGACTAATCGGGATTAATTGTCGTTTCCTATCGTAGTTTCCATAGAGGTGAGTAATTTTAATCTGCTATCAGGTTTACAAGTATTTCCAGTTCCTGTATCATTCTTTAGTGTACCAATCTTCAATTTCGATGATATAGTGTTTATATTCAGGAACTAGAAAAGAACGTTCACAAGCGAAAACTGTTAACTGATCTGCCGATAATAATATTCACCTTGTCATAATAAGAACTCTTTTCAACATATTTTTTATACCCTTGCAAACTTCGTATATAGGAGTCACTGCGGCGGGCGGGCGGTCTGTCGGTGGGTCGGTCGGTCGGTTGAATCTTGTGGAGCGAAATACTTCTACAGTTTTCAAGATATTGATTGAAACTTAATATACATGAAGAAAATTAAGTGTACATTTGCGTTACACAATTTTAGTTTGGGTCGGTCAATTCCATGTAGAGTTATTGCCCTTTCACTTATTCAAAATTGCTATATTCAGCATATGCAATCTTGTGGATCGAACTACTTCTACAGTTTTCCAAATATTCAATTGAAACTTTATACATATGATCAATATGAAGTGTAGATGTGCATGACACACTTTTGGTTGGCTCGGTGAATTCCATGCACAGCTATTGCCCTTGCATTTAGTCAAAATTGCTACATTTAGCATATGTAATCTTGTAAAGCAAACAACTTCAACAGTCTGCAACATATTAAACTGAAACTTTGTATATATGATCAACATGAAGTGTAGATGTGCGTGACATAATTTCAGTTCGTCTAGGTCAATTGCATGCAGAGTTATTGCCGTAGGAAAATAAACGCATATTGCCTGTACTACACTATTATACACACCTAATTTCACGTAATCTCAACGTGTTTGTAAGAAAAGTGGCTACAACTAATAACAGAAAGGTCAACTCTGTCATGTAGTAAACATTTTAATCAAGATATACTTTGTTACACGAATTTCATAAATGTTGAAGTTTCGCTTGAAAAAGTCAAGCCATTTCAGTATTGTGTTTAATGTTAAGAGATTGCAACGCCTAAGTTTGCTCACCTGCTTGAGCCAAATGCGCATTCTGTCGATAATGAAACTTTAAACTGGTAACCATTGGTGTGTTCGGCGCTGTTTAAACATTCTTTCCGAAATGACAGGCCTAATGTCGCCCTGTACCATTCGATTAACAGTAGCATATTAAACATACAAAATATAGCGGAAACATCCATTATGAGTTTCTTTTTCCTTACAGTATATAGCCAACAATCTTCTTTTACAGTTTTGAAGTTATTGAATAGAAACCTTGTGTATGTGGTAAACATATTTAAAGTGTACGGGTGCGTGACACAATTTTAGTGGAGTTATTGCCCTTGATCTTACTAAAAATGTACAATCAAGTTCAGTTTAAAATTTATATTGTTATATGGCACTATTCAAATCATCTGCAATTGGTATTTTGCAAACTACTACAATTATTCAGAGTCCTAGTCAACATTTCTATATTCAGCATATGCAATCTTGTGGAGGGGAAACTACTTTTACAGTTTTGAAGATATTGAATTGAAACTGTGTGTATATGATAAACATGAAGAGTACAATCATATGCGCGACACAATTTTGGTGCGCTCACTCAATGTCATGCATATTATTGCCATTGATCAGACTAAAGAATTGTGTGCGGGAGTATTTATCAACTTCCGGTATAGTTCTAGTTTCTAACAAAACACAACCATAACACCTCACTCCAACCAACAAACAAAATCTTTGGAAGAAAGGTTGATAAAACCAGATATAACCCTTTTTAATTTATGTGTACAATAATACAACGCTATGCAGATAATCACAGAAGTTGGTTCGGAAACTGATACTGATAATTATTCAGAGACCTGACATAAACTGATATACGATTCCCACTTGTCACTTCACTTGTACTGAGTGATTGAAACCGAATAGAGATATACTGCACTGAAAGTTAAAGTTGGTAGAACAAGTGGCATATCGTCACTTTAAACTGAATAAGTCTCAGATACCAGACTTTGGGATTATCAACATCATCATTTCAATACTCATTTGAATGGAATTGTTTTATCATAAGAAGCGACATGACGGCGGAGTTGGCATACGCCACTCCAAAGTCAGAATATTTAAAATCATAGAGAAACTGATTGCATTTCTTATTTCCATTCGTTGTTTTTGAAATAGTATTTCCGTTTTGATTGTAACTTATAAACAATGGTTTAGTTTTTCATAAAAGTTACATTATTTTCCGTTGTTTAGTAGGAAAACCTAACATGCTATTGGTTTCTTTTAAAGCGACCTCCTCCCCTAGGATTAGGATAATTATAGAATTCGCGCCCAATGATATTTTCATTTCGTAATGACTTTTATTCTTGATATGATCAATTTTGCCAAATGGAATGGTGTCTTAATTCTGAATTTGTGTGGTTATCTTAAGAACAAATATACTTATTTATGAAAGTTCGACGTTTAGTCGATTGAAATTGTATTTTCATATCTCTCTAAATGTCTTAAAATATGGTATTGTATCCTTAACGGTTCATTCACCTTTGTTCTAGATTTTGCCAAGTCATTGAGTAATTTCTTGGTGGCTTTCTAGATTTGCTTGAAGGTACAGACATGTGGTTATTTTTAGCTCCGTCCGTCCGTTAACTTTTGCCTCGTTAACAAGATAGTGCCTTCATTTTTCATCCGATCTTTGTCAAACTTTACCAGATTGTTGATATCAATAAAAACTCGAAGGAGTTCGAACACCAGTCAGTTCGGACCATTTACACTGGAGTTGTGACCCTTGATTTTCTGAAATATGCTGTAATTTGGCCTCTTTAACAAGATAGGGCCTTCATTTTTCATCTGATATTTTTCAAACTGTACCAGATTGTTGATATAAATGAAAGCTCGGACGAGTTTAAAAACCAGCAAGATCGGAAAAGTGACACCAGAGTTATGGCCTTTGTTTTTTTTAATATGCAATATGCTATATTGGGAATTTAGATTAAACTCATGTTTTCCGCACAATAACTTTTATTAGGAATGAGGTATTTACAGGGTAGGTAGCTTATATCAAACGGAAGATCGGGGTTGTATTTGGTGCAGAATTTCTGGTCCCTGTGACCTAATTTCTCACGTACGGTCTCCGCTAGTACATGCTTATCTTGCTTCCTTCTTCCAGGAGTTTCACCAACTTTACCAGAATTAACCTTATATGCATCTAACGTCATGCAAAATTTCGGGTGGCTGTGACCTACTTTTGACGAAATATAGGTCCGTCCGGTCTCCGTTACGATTGATCCACCACTGCTTATGACATTAATTTAATATCGTTTGGGAATGACATTGGTACTGGTCAAATAAAAAATCTGGACTTTGTAATAGGGCTCGACATATAGGCCGTGGCCTTCTAGTTTAAAAGAAGTAATGATGGGAATGTTATGGCGACAACCCTTGATATAAGAGCCATTTTAGCCAGCAGAGTGTCCACAGGCCCTCTTGGGCCTTTGTTTTATTTACGCTGTCCTTCCTTTTTTGATGGCGGGCGGTTGGTTCACACTCTCCAGAGGCATTTTTGTCACCGAGCGTTCCAATTCGATAAGCTCATTCCCTATTATGATTTAATGCCTCGTGGTTTCTGTATCCATGTAATTATTGTTTTCTAAAGTGAGTGTTTTGTGCGTTCCTTTCTATTTGACCTTTGTATCATTATTTACTGAAATAACGTGTTGATATCTTATTTCGATGAATCCAGTGGTGTTCTTATTTTTGACCTACGTAACCGTATTACCTAAAAGGAAATTGTCTTCTCATTTCTCGCTGAAGTTATATTCTTGCCCAAATAATTATTATTATCTCACCGATGGTTTATCCCTTACCTTAAACTAAATCAAACTATATTCTCATTTAATTCTACATCGGCAACGTTATCTTAAATATACATATAATTGTGATAAAATTGAAATATTGTTAAAAGTTTAAATTTCATATATGCATTAATTTTCAACTACAATTACGTCCTCGTATCGCATTAAAAGTTCCTATTTTACGTCGAATAAATTTTTCTTATCATTTTCTTGATATTATTCCCTTTCTTTTGAGATTACACTCTTGCCTAAATGAAATGGTACTTTTGTTTCTTATAAATGTATTGCTCTTATTGATAATAAATGGAAAGGGTACAATTTTGGCCTGTAACGATATTAATGCATAATTATTATTATACTTTTAACCAGCAGTTTAAAACGGTTTAAAACGGTTTAAAAACATAAATTATGTGGACCAAAAATGGCAGACTTGTGTTTACGGCCATTGTCCTTTTTTGCCACTGGCCGTTCTAATGTGGTAGCCCTATTGCCAACGCTTTATGTTTATGATGTCATATATATCGACTTTAAATCATCCATGTAATTGTTGTTTCTATGCGTGTTTTTTCGTTAACTGTGGTCCTTGAGTACTACTATAACAACCTCAAATGTAAAAAAATACCGTAAATGTAAAAACCGGTAAAAAATGTAAAAGACGATAACGCTAAATGTACAAAATGACACAAATGTAAAAAGACTTAGTCACAAATGTAAATTCTAGTCACCCTAAATTTAAAACAAAAAAAAATAACTCTAAATGCAAAAAAAGTGAAAACGACAAATGTAAAAACTTTTTTGCTTATTGAAACAAAACAAAATAATGATTATATCGATGAAATGCTTACTATTTAGGTATATTAAGTATATTTAGCATAGAAGCAAACAGTTATAAGTAATAACTAAAATAAATAGATTGATGTGCGAAGCTTACTGAGTTTCAGTGACAATTAACTACATCTTTGTCGGTTAGGTGTAATGTATGACTTACGCTTTATAGAGAAGTGGTGGGGTACACAGATGAAGAGGGTGTATAGAGAGGGTGGCGGGGGTTACGGGAGATATGCTTAACTCCTTTTATAACACATCACTATTGCCATATACTGATTATCGATTGCAATAAATTACCATATTTTAACACATATCAATATATAATCATTCAATCAGTAAAAAACAAAATACGTCCGTTCTGTAGGCGAACTCAATGCTGAAGGACCTCTGAAGTTTTGCACGTGGAAACTAATCTTAAACTGCCCTGACCTCTATCGAAGCATTTTCGTGATTCAAGAGATTTTATTTTTCTTATTCATTCTATTCAAACAAAGACAATTTCAAGAGAACGCGACAAAATGAATTTATTTTAGTATGACACTTAAGTAAAAAGTTCAATAAAAAGAATAGCATTAATCTTTAAAGTAGCTATCCCGCCATCAACAGACAAATTGTACAACAGACATACACCGTTTCTTAAACTTGCATATTTTGAGAATCCAAGCTCTATGGACACAATATAACGGCTTTAATTAGCCAGGCCAAACCCTAAAACTGGAGCGTCGAATTAAGAGTTACTAACTCATAATTAATTTCAAGCATATTCAATCACGGACATTTTATGAACCCATAAATAAACCTATACTTTTTATCAGTACTTATATATTATTTTATGACCTGAACACGTGGATAGAGTTTGATAAACATTATTTTAGTGTAATTTTGTCGTTATTTGGCGGGTTATTTTCGTTAAGAGATTGGTATTTTGTGGGCTTTAGATGCTGGTATCTTTTTTTTCGATAGGCAGAAATGTTTTTATATTTGGGGTGGGCTAAAGCAATTACATATATGTGAGCCTATGTATATCAAAGTATTCCGAGTACCCACTTGAATACTGACCAGCAGGATTCCTCTGGAGATACTGAGGACTGGCCTGATCTGGTATGGTATTTGCTCTGTCAACGATTATATAAAATTATCTAGCATTGCAGTTACTATCTGTTAGCTCTACAAATTTAAGCACTTGCACCTAAATTATAGAAAAAATAGTGTAAACTATTGATATATGGAGTCCATGGAGATCAAAAAGGAAAAAATCGGCTGAAAATCTCGTTGTTTAATGAAACGGGAGGGAGATGGAAGAAAGAGGGAGAGAGAAGAGAGTAAAGGAGAAGGGATAAAAGGGGAGGGAGGAGGCAGAAGACCACCGACATGTACCCGGCCACCACCCCCACCCCAGTTCCCATTATATGACGCGATAGGCAGAATTGTTTGTATATTTGAGGTGGGCTGAAGCAATTACATATGTGTGAACCTATGTATATTAAAGTATTCCGAGTACCCACTTGGCTACTGACTGGCATGATCTGGTATGATATGTGCTGTGTCAACGATTTTATAAAATTATCTAACATTGCAGGTACCCCCAGCCCCCATTATATGACGCGACGCATTATGTGACTGCTCTGTCATATAACGCATTAAGGAGGAATTGACTTATTCGAAAATTTAAGGGTACGCATGTGAACTATATATATATATATTTGTAAATTTGAAGATACTTCCGATTTGAATCTGAAGTTTGTTTTGTCGTCATAAACACGGTTTTAAGAATAACGTATCAAATATGGCTATGTTTGACGTTTGTCCATAAAAGTCGCGTTGTACTGAATTTGTAACGTTTTGGCATTACAGAGTGTTAGGTTTGTCACATGCAATTATGTTTTATTTCAAACTGTTCGTCTTTTATAAATATAATCTATATAGTTTTCTATTTCTTTAATGGCTTTTTTACCGTCGAATTTTAAGAGAAAACAGCGTAAAGACCTTTTATCTTTTAAATGTCTGGATTCAAAACTGCACACTTTTACTCTGTATTAGATAATTTAATTACCTATCGGAATATAAAATACAAATTGCTAGTCATCGGAATATTTTTTTTAGTATTCTTGTTTTATTGACCACAATATCCTTCGAAAAAGACGGCTCTGTCGACGTCGCGTCATGAAGATAACGACATCGACGTTAGTTGAATTAAAGGTAGATTGTACATAGTGGTGATATATCAATAATATTTTTTGATAATAATGCTCTCCATATTAATCTTGATAGAAACCTGCTAAACGGGCTGTACATTTATTCAAAATAAATTGCTGGCGATTTTAGCAAATCTTCAATTTAACTAGCAAAGTGTTTCGCTACTGTCAGCACGACGGGAAGCCCTACGTGAACATTAAATAAAGTATATATATTGTAGTAAGCTTCGCGAAACGAAGCCCCGCGTATCTTACAAACAAATTCATATTTTACAACATTATGATAATTAGTGTGGTAACATGGCGAAATGGTGTTACACAAGCCAAAATAATGCCGCGAGCATCGAGATGTACTTGTATAACTAGTTGTGTGTCCCTCGCGAAGACAAATTTTCTCATATTAATACCTCTATCATCCAGCTACGCCACTGTGTTTTGTTGACGTGTTCTTGGGCAAGACACTTTCCATTTGCCTCGTCCGGGCGGTCCTCTGAGCACGTAAGAGAACCACATGAATCTAGTCTTTAGTAAGAGTAGGGCAAGCTCCCTGATTCATTTGTATTTTAGTCATTCTCCTCTCTCTTGGGCATCTCCGATAGCCTATAATGTGCTGATGAGCCGTAAACTTAATTCAATTCATATTTTACAATTTGAAGTTAGGTACGCAATCCGGCACTGCGCTCACCCCACCTGATCACCCCACTAAAACAAAGAAGAAGGCAAGTATAGATTTATTTTTTTGGGGGGGTCACGCCCGGGTCCATCTTGTTCAACTAAAGAGTTTACAAATAAAATATTCAGAAAATGCACTAGAAACAATGACTTAGGGACCGACCATTTTGATTTCTAGGAATGTTTCACTTTCTTTAAAGCTGAGATTTTTATTTCGCCTGGTACACTGAACAGATTTTTTTCGTCAACTTGAAAGTCAGAATTTTTTTTTGGAAGTTTTACTATTCGTAGAAAAAGAAGAGCTAATGTAGATCCACTCAACGTCTGCGTGGACGTTGGTTTTCAATTGTTTGCCAAGTCCAGTTATTTCAGCAACCATTGAAACCAACTTGAAATATGTCATCAGTACATCAAGGACTCTGTATTGCATTGCAGCAAAACCATGGCCCGTTTCTTACTTTGAATTTCTGGTTTAAGTTCGTGTTTGACAAGTCCATGTATTTTAACTACTGAAAGTGACCTACATCAACAAAACTGCAGTAACGCTTGGAATATCAAGGGCACTAGTAGACACATGTTCCATATTAACTCTGTATTGCATTTAAGCAAAGTTATGTTCCTTTCTCGATTTCAAAATTCTGGTTAAAGATTTTATGCAAGTCTTTGTATTTCAATAGGTGGTTGTTAATTATTAATACAACTTCAGTAAAGTGTGGATCCTGGTAGACACATGTTCCATACAACTCTGTGTTACATTTTAGCAAAAGTATGGCCCTTTTTCTGGATAAATAGTTTCTGTATTGTATTTTAGAAAAGGTGTAGCCCCTTTTCGAGTTAGAATTTATTTTATTTTATTTTATGGCAAGTCAATTTATTTCAATACCGACTAGCCATATACCGATATCTCTGTCAAAGGAGCTTGACAAATGTCATCAGAGTCATCAAGGACACTTACAGACACATGTTTCATAATCTTGTTTTCATTGTAGCCAGATGAAACTTTTTTTTTCAACTTAAGATTTTCAGTTAAAAGTTTATTAAGCAGCTTCATATATTTCAATGAAACTCACTGCATACATAAATAACAATGGCAAGCCTGTGGATTTCATTAGCCCCACACCTTCCCCACTCCTACATCCCACCCAATCACCCTAGATAAATTGACAAATATGTGTACTATTCTTCAGTTACCAAATATGCATCCTGTTCTTGTCCAACCCCTACCCACCGTCCGCCATCCCCCCCCCCCCCCCCACCCCAAACACACACTCTCCACCTTCGAATCCACCAATGAAAATGTTGTATTATTTATGTTTTCTTCCTATTCAGTAACACTTCAGTAACACGTCACTCCCTAACGTCTTCAAGTTCATATTTTTTATGGGATATTGAAGGTCTTGCTTTGAGATTTGGTATATATGTTTACTGACCAACCCCTCCCCGCACCCTCTACTCCCTCACCGCACCACCACCTAACCTCCACGATTAAGACTTGACTTTGTGAATGAACTTGCACCATGGTTGGTGAGACTGAAGTGTCGGTGCTCTTGTATAAAATTAAGTTTGAATATTGGAGCATGCTGTCCTTTCGAAAGCTCTTGTTTAATATTAATATGGATCTTTCCATATTTGGTGAATGGAACTCCGTGTGCTGGTTTTAATCTTTAGTTATGCTTGTCCTTGTCTGCTTTCTATGTGAGCCCATTTTTGCTCTTTTAAATTATGTGTTGATTTGATGTTTTGTTTGGTTGGGATTGTCTTGTACTGGGCCATAACTACCAATATGTTCTATAACATTCTTATTAACACTGGCATATAGCGCATAGCTTAGTCTGTAACCTGGCATTGCATGTGGCTGAAGCTGCTTCTTAAATCCACTTACTTGTTGATGATATTCATAAAGTCCATCGCACAAGTACCAGGACCCTTGTATTGTAATACTACCATGACCACTGCACACCACATTGATTACTAACATGTCCAAAGTACATCACATGTATAACTATCATGGCTACTCTTTACCACATGTTCTACTAACATGGCCACTGTATATATCACAAGTATTTCTACCATGACCACTGTATATCAAATGTAATACTACCATGACTACTAAGACAAAATACCACATTTATTACTACCATGACCACTGAATACCCCATTCATTACTACCATGACCACTGAATACCCCATGTATTACTACCATAAGCTATGCATACAACATTTATTACTACCATGACCACTGATACCATATTTATTAATAATATACCTCATGTCAAACACCTATGTTAAATTTCCATAGACTGTTATTTTCCCATTTTTGTAATATCTCATATCGCTTGTAATGTCTCCATGGAGCGAGTCATTAAATGATGTTTTGTAATGTCACTCCAGTATAATTTGTTATTCTTATGATTGTGAAGTCAAAGCAAGTTTATATGTATTGGGATGTCCTATGCTGAACAGTGTATGTGTACATGCGCAAATGAAAATCAGTGAACATTTACTAAAATGGCGAACACAGTTTGCGCAACTTTCTGAAGATGATTTGAAACGTTTACTCATGAGTTCACAGCTGAAGATTCCGTAAGAACACAAAAGAACCATTCGCAGAAATTTATTTCTAGGTGCTGAGAATAGTGATTTTGAACAGAGAGAAGTAACAGTGTTTTCTCATGTTATATTTCAAAGCAGGATCAAATATATTTTTCAAACATATTTTTCACTATAATAAAATAAATAGCCTCAGAATGTTGACAAATATTCACTGTCAACCTCACAGGATTGCAATATTTACATACTACCATGACCAATGTATATCACATTTAGGCCATTATTAGTCCCCCAACGGTCCCGGGGGGACAATAGGTTTGAGTTCCGTCCGTCCATTTGTCCGTCCTTCCGAAATGCTTGTCCGGGCCATATTTTTAATACTATAAGACTTATTTATATATTCCAGTAGTGTGACATAACGCAAGATATGGTCCATACATTTTCGAACACTCGCCTGAACGTTGTTTTGTCTAAACGGTAGTCTTTTTTTCAAACCTTCTATACAATTATGACTTTTTCTACCCAACACAATACAGTACACAGAAAAATGCAAAAGTTAACCGGGCTTATGCATTAAATCATGCTGTAAATTATTTTGTGAAGTAAATGATCCTCTCCTTTTATAGAACCTCCACCACATCAATGGCATGCAGACCACTCCATTTTTCCTTGGTAGAACCAGTACTGTATACCTCCTGCCATCTGTAGAAAAAGATCCAAAAGATGTCGTGTCGCTTTAATAGAACATGATGTCCGCATCGAGTCTATCCGTCATTGGTCATATTCGTTTACCAAACGAACGATTGTATATGTAAGTACATGCAAAGATTTAAATACCAAACATATTCAAAACATTTCGGTCAAGAATCATCTGTCGTCTCATTTTCCAACCCACACACTTTTCCCAAATCCTCAAATTATTTCATATTGTATTGTGTTGTCTTCTGTCACATTGTAATATTGAAGGGGAATAAATATATCAATGTGTTTATTGTTGAAATACAATAACATGCAGGTGGAAAGTTATAGTAGGGGAGATTCCAAAATAGTTTAGACGGTTTAACATTTCATAGGGAGCCCATATCATTGTATCAGGTTAAATCTTTCACGCAACTGTATCTAAAAGAAATATAAAAAGATCGGAGAGGGAAAGTAGCATTCAAGGAGGACAGTAAACCACAAAACACAGAAACAGACACGCAAACAGACAAACACGAAGGCATAAGCAATAATAAATGCAAACGACATCACAAACACAAAAAGGGTTGACAATAGGGCTACCGCCTTGGAACGGTCAGTGGCAAAGTAGGCCACTGGGGGTTTAAACCGGTTCTACGGTGCACCAAACCTCACACTTACCCTACTGTCATCCCATTAAAACAGGACAGTGTAAATAAAGAAATCCCCGCCATGATCTAAACTCTTACCAACAAGGCAGCATCAATAGGCAATATAACTAAAACACAAATATGCTCGTGTTAATATAATACAAAAAAACAATAGCCTAGAAAGCCACAATGAAGGTACTCAATGACTTGGCAGAAGCCAGAGCAGTAAGAGAACACACCATTAAGGGCACGACAAGAAAGAACATGGACAAACATCAAACGCCACCGTCCCAATGGGCTTTAAGTAGGCGTCATCATAGGGTCCACAGCCTGTCCGGTCATCGTACAATTAAAGAGGAAAGTAAAGTGGCGAACTGTAAAAGGGTCCACCACCAAGCATGCAGTACGTTGCAAAATGATAGGGTCATAACCTCGTTTGATAAACTTTTTAACAAGTTTAACAAAGATAGTATGAAAATGATCATGACCTAGAATCTTACGAAGTTTATAAATCACATCACCATAAAAGTCAGGTTGTGATAGTCCTTGTCGCAGAAGAGTCCTGAAATTACATTTATATTTGGAAAGAAGATCAAGGTTACGATAATAAAATTTTGCAAAGGTTTTACGAAGTTTATGGTAACGGTAACCCTGATTGAGTAACTTTTTAGTTATACAAAGATTACGAATATTAAAGTCTTCAACTCGAGTACAAGCTCTAGAAAAACGAATAAGTTGAGACAGATACACCCCATAAGAAGTTGCTAGGGGAACATCCCCATCCAAGTGGGGATAATTAACAATGTCAAAATTAAAATCATCTCTCTTGTGATAGATTTTGCTAATTATTTTACCATTTTCAGTCGAGAGATCTAAATCAAGAAAAGAAGCGTTATTATCAGATATATTTTCTTTATTAAGCCGAAGTTCTTTAGGATAAATAGTATGAACCATAGTAGGAAAGAAAGGGTTGTCAATGTTCAGTATGTCATCCAGATACCGAGAGGTGTCATTAAAAGCTTCAATAACATCTGCCTGGGTATCTGGTGAAAGACTCAACATGAAATTCCTTTCATAGCAAAATAAAAACAAATCTGCGACAAGTGGTGCACAGTTCGTACCCATAGGGATACCAACAATTTGTCTATAAACGGTGGTACCATAACTGACGAAAATATTATCTAATAGGAAGATGAGTGCTTCACAAACTTCATAGCAAGTCCACATAGTATACTTGTCTAAACTGCCGTTAGTGAAAAACGCTTTAATATTATTACATGCCAAAAATGTAGTATTTTCTCTAGCGAATGTTTTTTGAATAAGAGAAATTAGCTTGTCTTTAATAAGATGATGTGGTAAGGTTGTATATAGTGTAGAGAAGTCATAAGTACTTATTGATGAAACTTGACCTTTATTGAAAATTTTGTCAATATTGATATTCGTTTTTCTAGTACTCGAGTTGAGGACTTCAATATTCGTAATCTTTGTATAACTAAAAAGTTACTCAATCAGGGTTACCGTTACCATAAACTTCGTAAAACCTTTCAAAATTTTATTATCGTAACCCTGATCTTCTTTCCAAATATAAAAATAATTTAAGGACTCTTCTGCGACAAGGACTATCACAACCTGACTTCTATGGTGATGTGATTTATAAACTTCGTAAGATTCTAGGTCATGATCATTTTCATACTATCTTTGTTAAACTTGTTAAAAAGTTTATCAAAAGAGGTTATGACCCTATCATTTTGCAACGTACTGCATGATTGGTGGTGGACCCTTTTACAGTTCGCCACTATGCTTTCCTCTTTAATTGTACGATGACCAGACAGGCTGTGGACCCTATGATGACGCCTACCTAAAGCCCATTGGGACGGTGGCGTTTGATGTTTGTCCATGATCTTTCTTGTCGTGCCCTTAATGGTTTATTCTCTTACTGATCTGGCTTCTGCAAAGTTATTGAGTACCTTCATTGTGGCTTTCTAGGCTATTGTTTTTTTTGTATTATATTTACACGAGCATATTTGTGTTTTACTTATATTGCCTATTGATGCTGCCTTGTTGGTTAGAGATTAGATCATGGCGGGGATTTCTTTATTTACACTGTCCTGTTTTAATGGGATGACAGTAGGGTAAGTGTGAGGTTTGGCGCACCCTAGAACCGGTTTAAACCCCCAGTGGCCTACTTTGCCACTGACCGTTTCAAGGCGGTAGCCCTATTGTCAACCCTTTTTGTGTTTGTGATGTCGTTTGCATTTTTTATTACTTTTGCCTTTTCGTTTGTCTGTTTGCATGTTTGTTTTTGTGTTTTGTGGTTGACTGTCGTCCTTGAATGCTGCTTTCCCTGTCCGATATTTTCACCCTTCTTCAGTTGTTTATTCGTTGTTTAATAATGTCTAAATTTGTATCATGTTTTACAAAATCATATCCAAACTCAATTGCGTACATTCTTCATCTACTTCACCGTAATCAGTGAGATTATGCGCAGCCTACAAAACTCATAAATTTGCTACAGACATATTATTTGTCACACTGGTCCTTTTTTGTGATCTTTTATGTTTCCCCGGAAAAATAAGAAGCAGAAAATAGGGAACCGTATTTATTATTATTAAAATGTATTGATCAATCTTTGTTTCCAACGTTTGCGTCAACGTCGTTATATACTTCTAATGTGAGTCCTTATACGGAATTATGAGAATATCCATCATGGCAGGAACATCAAATGCGTAGCAGATCATGAGTGTAAGGTGTAACACTGGCGTGTTAAGATGTTCCGATACAAAACGCGTTGAAATCCTCGTCTGGAATCCATATCTTACATGAAAATTAAATTATATTGATCTGTAAAATTTGGCTTCTTCGACCACCACTAAATCATTGTAAATATAGAAAAATGAAGACGTAATGCACTGATGCAATGCTCGTTAAAACCCAATTAGCTTCGCACATTAATCTATTTATTTTAATTATTACTAATAACTGTCTTTCATATACTAAAACATACTAAATATACTTAATATAACAAAATAGTAAGCATGTAATTGATATAGTCATTACTGTTTTTTGTTTCATTAATCAAAACAAGTTTTTACATTTGTAGTTTTCACCTTTTTACATGTGTGGGTAAAGATTTGATTTTACATTTAGCGTCGGTTTTATTTTAAATTTAGAGTGACCAGAATCGACATTTGTGACAAAGTGTTTGTTTTTTTCATTAGTATGATTTTTTACATTTAGCGTTAGTATTTTTACTTTTGTGAACATTTTAATATTGACTATAATTTTTACATTTGAGGTTCTTACAACTACATTTCCTGTTTAACTCCCGCATCCACCCCACGCTAAATGCCACTATCCTTTTAAAAGTCCTGGTGACCTGAACTTATCTGTAAAAAGTCTCCCCGTGATACGATTCAATAGTGTTATTTTTACTGGTCCTTTGGGACCAACGAGACCAATATAGGTGTTTTGAAATAGACTACCGCTTAAACCGGTGCTAGGGGCCATGGGAGGTGTTGCTTCTTTCATTACTTCTCATGAACAGACTCAATAAAACCGAGTCTGCTGCTTTATTCTCTTAATTGTGTTTGTTGTTCCCAAAGGATCACTTTTATCTGTATTTATTATATATATACTTTGAACAAACATAATAGTCCATGAGGGCTACCTTTAACCACAAACTTTGAAAAAGAATTGCAAAATATTTTATATCTGGGTTTCCTTGCATTACTAATATGTGTGTTGTCGTTATTTTTTAGAATGTAATACATATTCAATAATTTATGACAATATTGAAATTGTATGACATAGCAGTTTTCGTCCCAAGAATGGTTCATGTAATTGTTATTTGTTCAACCAATTGGACAATAGTTCTGGCTCTGACATAGCTCTGCTTATTACGTAAACTAAACTATTATTAGAGCTAGATCATTATTACGCATTTATTTTGCGTGTCTAATGTTAGCGACGTTAACATGTTTCATAGGGTTTCCCTTAAATGATATCACCTTTATGTTTACAAAATGTCGTCAACAACGATAACAAATGGAAAACCGCAGTACACGGTACCGCCTTCTATCATATAAATTGTATAGTCGGTTTTGTGGGCGTAGCTATTTTTACGTTATCTCGCAGGTAGTTTTGCATGCGAAACTTATCGTTTATCGGATTTGTAATAATACTAAATACATGACACCACAAAGACAAAATGGTTGGCAATAGGGAACAATAGGTCTTGGCACGGGCAATGTAAATAGGACACTAGGGGTTTAAAACTACTTCTAGAGTGCAACAAACCTAACTCTTAACATACTGTCATTCCAATTAAACGAGACAGTGTAACTAAAACCACCTCCGCCAGCCTATATACTCTTAAACAACTCGGCAGCATTATAAGTAATATACATCTAACACAAAGAGAATGATTATGAATATATGAATATAAAATATCCTATAAAGCTACAAAGCAAGTTCTCAATGACTTGCAAGAAGCCAGAGCAACAATAAAATACGATTTCAAAATGGCGACACCCCATTATAGTTGAACCCGATCTAGCAACAGGTTTGAGATAGTATTGTGCAATACTAGTCTAGATCACAGGTTGAAGGAACGTGTTGGGACTGAAAAAAAAAAATTGAAAAAAAAAAAAATTAAAAAAAAAAAAAAATTGAAAAAAAAAAAATTGAAAAAAAAGTCTGAAAAAAAAGTCTGAAAAAAAAATTTTTTTTTTTTTGGACTACATTTGTACACACACCTCAAAACATCAAATAAATGAAAAACTGTACTCCAAAAACAATCCTACCCAAAATTCGAACCCCGTGTAAGAGATATGAACAAAGTCACTAAGAGCTCGTTGGAGACTTTTCACATCATGTGTTTCCATCCTCGATTACACATCACACATTCAACATTTTTTCAAATCTACTTGCGAGTTCCATCAAAATATGAACATACTTTCAAAAAAAGTTTACTTCAAACCCCAATTCCAACCAGTTATTTTGCTACGAACATTGAAAGTCCAAAAAGAGCTAACATCACCGAGGTCGGCAGTTTACAATTAGGATTTCGCACCGTCTAACTCGGACAGACGGTGCGAATGCATCTACTTCACTGGGCAAAAGTTACACGTTCCGCGAGAAGAATCGTCTTTTTGGGCGCTATTGACGGATATAAATGCAGGTAATTGCTACAAATCGATCAATGAATACGTACTGTAACGATCCCGTGTAAAAATATTGCTGGTATCCCTAAAATGAGAGTTTTATCGGCTTTTTCGTGTCGGTGCATTTTTCAAAATCCTAATTGTAAACTGCCGACCTCGGTGATGTTCGCTCTTTTTGGACTTTCAATGTTCGTAGCAAAGAAACTGGATGGAATTGGGGTTTGAAGTAAACTTTTTTTGAAAGTATGTTCATATTTCGATCGAACTCGCAAGTAGATTTGAAAAAATGTTGAATGTGTGATTTGTAATCGAGGATGGAAACACATGATGTGAAAAGTCTCCAACGAGCTCTTAGTGACCTTGTTCATATCTCTTACACGGGGTTAGAATTTGGGGTAGGATTGTTTTTGGTGTACAGTTTTTCATTTATTTGATGTTTTGAGGTGTGTGTACAAATGTAGTCCAAAAAAAAAAAAAAAAAAAAATCAGACTTTTTTTTTCAGACTTTTTTTTCAAATTTTTTTTTTTCAAATTTTTTCTTCAGTCCCAACACGTTCCTTCAACCTGTGGTCTAGATCTTCTGGGACGCTTGCAAGTTTTCAAGACAAACGTTTGTATTTACAATCAATCATCAATCAAGCATCGAAGATGATCAAGACTAGTGCAATGCATGTCGCGATTATTTCTATGCTGGTTTCCCGCAATGCATAATCGGCATAAAGCAGCGTATTGTACAAGACAACCAATCAGCTGCTGGCGTTGACTGACTGACTGAATATATATAATCACATAAATTTGATATACGGATTTAACATTCCGCTGTGGTCTAGAGGTTAGTATAGCTGCCCTAAGTGCACGTTTTGATTCCAATGCACGCTATCGAGGGTTCTATGAGACCCTATGATGACGTATATCTTAAGCCCAAAATGACGGTGAGTTTGATGTAATTCCCTTACGAAAAAGTAGATTATTTCATAAAGTAGTTCGTGTCTCTTACAGATTCTGAAGATCGAGCCAGAACCGAGGCTATGAGTAGTTGTGTTATCTCCCTACAATTTAGCATCGCATTTCACAAACACCTACTTTTACAAAACAGTTGGAATGCACACTCTCTTAACCATGGCTACCGGGACCGTTTGAGAGTCCAACCGACCGTGCATACCCAGGAAACTCGACATCTTTGAGTAGCTGCAGTTGATACCTACAACTTTACATCGCGTTTGTTTTCCTGGTTCCTGGTTCCAAGACCTTCAATATCTCGCAAAAGGCGGGAAAATGCGACAAATTACTGAAAACAAAAAACGTGGGGTCTGTTCACACTCCAAGGATCTCCCAGAATATATATACGCACCTGCATGGTTGCCATTGTTATGCCCAAACCACCGAATGGTGAAGGGGTATATAACGTTAGACATTTATGCCCGGCCCGAAAAGTGTTTTTACAGTATGCTTATATATTATGCCAAGATATCCATATCGTTCGACATTGTATAACCGGATTTACGGCCCTTTTTTCATCAAGTGTTCTGTTAAAGTAGCTAACCCGCCAACAAGAGCCAAATTGTACAACATATGTACACCGTTTCTAAATCTTCTGACAATGAGGTGTGTATATATAACTTACATATTTTGAGAATCCAACCTCTATAGACACAATATAAACAGCTTTAATCAGCCAGGTCAAACCCCAAAACTGGCGTTGAATTAGGATTTACCTGCTCATAATTCATTTTACGCATATTCAATCACGGGTATTTTAAGATTACCCATACAAAAAACTCCTATACTTTTAATCGGCACATATACATTGTTATATGACCTGAACACCTGGATAGAGTTTTGATAAACGGGTTTGTAATGTAATTTTTTACGTTATTTGGCGGGTTAGTTTCTTTAAAATATGTCGTGTGTCTATCTGATCCCATATTTTTCAAATGATTGTTTAAAACTTTATAGGATGCTTAACTATGATTTAATATGTGCATATAGATGCCACGTCAAAATCGACCTTGGATTACTGGAGTTACGACCCTTTTTATCTTCATATGTTACGTTAAAATATATTGCGTGTCTAACTCGAATGCTTCGAAACGTTGCATGTTGCTTACCTATTATGTAAGGATGGCAAATCGATTCAACGTCAAAATTTACCTAGTATTACTGGAGTTACTACTTCTTTTTCTTAGGCTGGGACCCAACCTCACGTATCGTGCAAAAAAACACTTTTGGTTTACCCGGAAAGATATACTCGTGATTTTTTTGCATATCAATAGCAGAAACTGTACTCTATACGAAACGACTGTATTGATTAATGGTATTCTTTGCATTTCGTAACACCAACGCATTTTCTACGGAAGCCCATAAGTGATAAGAAAATATTGATATTCAAAGAAAAAAGGTGTACAAGTTTATATTTTAGCGATATGATTTTGTTTTGTACATACATAAGACATATGCACGCCTAATTATATTCTGTTTATGCCGAATGCAATTTTCAATTATTTTTTTAAAATCAAAAGCGGTTTAAGGATTGAAGATGGCGGGCAGATGGGTGGAGGGAGGGACGGGCATACACCTTTTGGCTAAAGCTTTCATGCACGTTGTTAATAACTTCTGTAAATTGTTTTCGGTTAATACCAACTTTACTGTGAAGTGTTATATCGTTAAGATGTCACTTTCTTACGAGCAAGACCGATTTTCTCCTTTTCAGAATAGAGTTATGACCCCTGAGTTACATAACAAAAATGCACATTTTGGGTAAAGCTTAGGTGCAAGGTTTCTTTATCTTATTTTGGATTTTAACTAAAATTGCTGTGAAGCCTTATATCAAACAGACATCTCTTCCTTACGATCAATGTGTACCTTTGCCTTTTCTGAATAGATTTATGGCCCTGATTATCTACGAAAATACATTTTTGTGTTGAGTTTATGTTAATTAATCAAGTTTTGTTGAAAACTAAACAACATTTTGGGTGTAAATTTTATATACAAATAGGATACCAGTATATGTTAATAATATTTATGATACATCAAATTGTTTTGACATTTTGGAATAGAGGTATGGCCCTTAATTTACTTAGAAAATATGGTTATTGCAACAACTATCTTGAATTGTGTAGGGTTTAAACCATATCGTTTAGTGTGAAGTCTTAATAACATTAACATACTGGCAGATATATAGAATCCGTTCGATGATAGCTTTTAGATTTCTTAATACAGTTATGGACCTTTAATTTACCTTGAAAATAGAATAGTAGTTACTGCAATTACTGTCTTATCAAATTGTAAACTTCCAAATTGGTTCACTATTTTGTCACAGACGTTTGATTGTATTTATCAGAAAAATAACGGGTTTTTTATTGACTAGTTTCGTTGGAAAGCGATTGAGCGACGTCATTGTTTGGGTATGACGTCTGACAGAGTTTCTGCAAAACATCTTGAATACTATCTAAATGATTTATTTGAAATTTGCACTTTTGTTACATATGATCATGAACAGTCCAACCAATATTGGTGTTTCTGTGACCTTGAGTTTCAATACTAGGTTCTGATTGATTGAACAGGCAACTTCTGGTTAAGAAGTTTGTCAACGTTTCTCAAACACATCATGAACTTGATTATTTTCCTACGGTTTGTATCGCCTTGATCCATGGGCGCAATGTATTAAATAGTGTAATAGAATCATGTTTACAGTTTAAAACTATAAGTATCACTAAGTGTGATCCATATCCTATTTCGAGTCAGAAACAAATTATGGTATAAAAGTCGAGAAGGAAATATAACATTCACAGAACACAATCAATCAACCAAACACACGTATTTGAAACAAACACCAATCACAAGGATAGAAAAGAGCAAAGTATGCGAAATGGCAAACTCAAACGGTTGAAATATGGGTACCTCCTTGGAATGGTCAGTGACAATATGGGTACCTCCTTGGAATGGTCATTGACATAAAGGCTGCTGGGGTTAAACCAGGTTCTAGAGTGCACCATACCTCACTCTTACCCTATTTTTTTTCCAATAAAATTCGACCAGCCAGGCTATAACCCCTTACAAACTAGGAAGTATGAATAGCAATTAGTAGGCAATATAAGTATAACACAAAATGATCATGTATATATGAATAGAAATTCCCAGAAAGCCACAAAGCAAATTCTTGTCAAAAGCCAGGACAAAAAAAGAATGACGATCAGACAATATTAAATCAAAAATTAGGCCTATTTAGGTAGAAGCACATGCATTCATTACGATATTTAGTATTGAAGGATAGAGATAGAGAGCAGAAGAAGGCCCTTTACTATATACATATACTATAACTATATTCTTTCTAGCCTTCTATATTATATATCGTAATAAATTCCTGTGAGTAGAAGTTATCATAGGGTTCAAAATCAGTCGGGTCATCGCAACATTAATTGTAAAGCAGTGTGGCGAACTGTAAATGGGTAAACATCTAAACATGCAATGCATTGCATAACGATAGGGTCATATCCTATTTTGTTATGTTTGTTAACAAGTTTAACACAGATTGTATGAATGTGATAATGACCAATAATCTTAAAAAGTCTGTACATATAGTCACCACAGTATTCACGTTGTGACAGACCTTGTAGCAGAAGTGTTCTGACAATACTTCAAGTAAATCAGGGTTATGATAATAAACCTTCGCAAAGGTTTGTCCGGATATAAAACTCAACGAAGCACTATTAAAGCTGGAGTAGATGAAAAGCAAATCAAACTTCCAACTATGTACGGTATTCCTAATTTACAAAAACAGCCTAATAAAGCACACTTTCTTCCTATTTCTAGTGTCTGCACCACTACAGACATCTCCAAAGGTATAACGTCCTGTCTTACTGCCGCTAGATCACGTACCCCATTATTGTGCTAAAGCTTATGATAACTTTTGGATTAATATATTTTGGTCGTTATTACTTTCTTGAAAACGAATGCAGTAAACGTCACGCAAACTTTTTTAAATATAAGCTTATTTCTCTTATTCAATATTTATTTTAGTGAATAAACACTAATGTTTGCTCAGCATTATACTGCGATAGAATAAAATGTATTCTTTGGCATATCACTCCGCCATTAAAACAATCAAAATGGACTCTACTATTGTGTTTTCCATAGGGTTGCATTATATCGTTTGTTCTTACCATCACTTTCTAAAATTTCATAGCTCTTAACAGCCTACCTAAAATTAAATACTAACCTAAATGCATCAACAATGTCCAAAGTAAGTGGAGTTCCGTTCGATTGTTTACCACTCAGCACCACACCATGGCATTAATGGTGTAAGGTCGCGGAGATGATTTCTGATAACCGTTTTGATATTTTAGCTAAGGTCATGTGACAAATTATGACGTAATCGCAGACTATTTTCTAAGACGTTGACAGAGTCACTTGGTGATCCTGGTAAAGATTGGGTAATGATCACTGTTAAAAGGTTTATCAAAGGAGGTTGTCACCTTATTATTTTGCAACGCACTGCATGTTTAGTGGTTGACCCATTTACAGTTCACCGCTTTGCTTTCCACTTGAGTCTACGATTGCCGGAAAGAGTGTGGACCAATGATGACGTCTACCTAAATCCTGAAAGGACGGTAACGTTCGATGGTTGTCTTTAATATTGTCTAGTCGTGCCTTTAACAGTGTCAAAATTGAAATGATCTCTCTTGTCATAGAGTTGGCTTATTATTTCTCAGTTATTAGTTCTTTGGAAAGAAAGTATATGTAGTAAAGAAAAGAAAGGGTTGTAATTGTCCAAAATATTATCCATATACAAAGAGGTATAATAAAAGGCTTCAATTACACCTGCCTAAGCGTATCTGGTAAAAGACTAAAAATGAAACCTCTAACATAACAAAACAAAACAAATCTGCAACAAGAGTTGCACATTTCGTTCTCATTTGGGATTCCAACAATTTGTCTATAAACAGTAGTGTCATACTTAACTAGTTCCATATGTGTAAAAAATATTATCTTATATGAATATAAATGCTTCGAAAACAACTACGTGACAAGTCCACATAGTGTAATTGTCCAAAACCCTTCAACTAAATATTAGTGAGAATCAGAACTCGTTTACTGTAGTTGCCGTGTACTCAGTATGAAATTTAAATATTTGCAAACATCAAGGGCGATAACTTTGTAAACCACTCCTCAATTGTTCTCATTGTCAAACAAAACCGAGACCTTAATAATATTACCCCACAAAGCATGGAAAATCAAATGCTATTTATTACAATCATCGTGAAAACAATCACGCTCCTTAGTCAGAGGACGATATCCTCTTTGTTCAATTAGAATATTACACAGTAATTGATGATATTTCAAAGGAAAGTAGGAAACAATCAGACGATGGAATTGTTCGACAATTTAGAGCAATAACTTGATACTCGTCTAACCTGTCTGACATCTGTTTGATATAAAGTTACACGCCAAAATGTGTGAAAATCGAAACCAATTTATTTAATGTATTGTGTACGAAAGCTGAAATTTGCATTTTTGCAATAACTCAGTAAGGCAGGTGTCAATTCTGTTCATTGTCATCTTGTCAAAGTTCATATTCATATAAAGTCTCACACTAAATAATGTGAAGATCGGAATCCGTTTACTAAAGTAATGTGTGTACTCAAGCTAAAATGTGCCTATTCTTTCAATAATCAAGGGTAATAACTCTTTAAAGCAGGTGTCAGTTTTACTCAGTATTGAACTTGTCAAAGGCCTTGTAGGTATAGGGCCTAACACCATACAACATTTTGTGGAAATCGGAAACCCTTTACTGCAGTTATTGTGAACACAAGAAATTCGCATTATCCCTGGCACAGGACAAAACAAAATACATAAACGGTCTATAACTCTTGTTAAAATTAGTAAAGTGTAACATAATCAGGTCTTGATTCTGTAGTTTGATATTTCATAAACACATATAGGTTTCAAATACTGGAACTGTATTTGCCTAAAAGGACGTGTGCAAATTTCTTTATTTTCCTTTGAATGTTTGTTCAGCGATTTTCATATATTGGCTTAGTACGAATGGGTTACCGTAGAAATCGCGATGCTGTTACGAAATGCAAAGTATGCCAGAAGTCCATACAGTGGTTTCATATGTACAAGACCCCCATCTGTTAATATTTTAAAAATCAGGAGTATATCTTTCCGGGTAAACGTTTTCGTTTTTTTCAAGCTTGGGTCCCCGCCTATCTCTTCACATGTTGTTTTGTGAGGATAGTTTTCAGTTGGATCATCCGTGTCCGATGGACACATTTCTAGTAATTTAAAAACTAGAAGGGCACCCACACTTGCGCGGGTTAAGTTGCACACCATATAAATACGTTTGTACAGCCTAAAAGGAAATATGATCAGCATATACAGAAATGTGCACATCATATAAATAAGTTTGCATAGCATATAAAGGAGTTCGCAAAGCATATAAAGAAGTTTGAACAGCATTTAACGACTTTTGTAAAGCATATAAATAGTTCGCATAACATAATTATAAAGAAGTTCGCACAGCATATATAAAGAAGTTTGCACAGCATATAACGACTTTTGTAAAGCATATAAATAGTTCGCATAACATAATTATAAAGAAGTTCGCACAGCATATATAAAGACGTTTTCACATAATAAAAGAAATCATATATATAAGACAGGTACGGCTTTCCTTAAGAATTGATTAACAAAGGATACCATTTTGACACAGTCATGATTTATTACGTATGTGGCTTGAATACATTGTTATCGACATTGTGTTTTAAAATAAACTCCAACTAATACATACACACGCTTTTTCGAAATTATTGAGGGAAATTTAGATGGGATTTTCTAAAGTCTATTCAGTAAAGAAGTATATTTTAAAATCACACGTAATTTCCGATTACTATTTAAAGACGTATGTATAACCCAATAAATAGAAATATCTTGCACAGTTTTCAAGATTTGTTTGCAGTTAGAGACGTATTGAAATTGAAGTGTGGTCAATTTATGTAAAGGAGTTATGTCTTAGAATCGTATAATTATGATGAGGTAAGCAATACTGTTTTTAATCAATCGAATGCTTTACAAAAATCATGTTTTTTACGTCATGTTTAGCACATGTTAGGCCGTATATGACGGTCGATTTTTTGTGGTAGAGGCAGACCACCCGATTTGTCCTGGGTAGAACCAGTACTGTATAACTCACGCCATCAGTAAAAATCGACGCTTTCTCACTTGGCAAGTCGATCTCCCAGTGGGATTCGAACCACAGCGGTGAGAGGTAAATCGACGCTTTCTCACTTGGCAAGTCGAGCTCCCAGTGGGAATCGAACCACTCACTTGGCAGGTCGATCTACAAGTGGGATTCGAACCACTCACTTGGCAAGTCGATCTCCCAGCGGGATTCGAACCACTCACTTGGCAAGTCGATCTCCCAGTGGGAGTCGAATGACAGCGGTGAGAGGTAAATCGACACTTTCTCACTTGACAAGTCGATCTCCTAGTGGGATTCGAACCACAGCGGGATTCGAACCTCAGCGGTGAGAGGTAAATCGACACTTTCTCACTTGGCAAGTCGATCTCCCAGTTGGATTCGAACCACAGCGGAGAGGGGTAAGACAGTTTTACTAACTCCTCCAAGGACAGTTTTACTATCCCGGCCAAGGACAATTTTACTATCCCGGCCAAGGACATTTCCTTTTCTAACTATAAGGGCAAATATTGACGGTAGTTTCTTTGTGTGTGCGTACGTGCGTGCGTGCATGTGTATGTGGATGGGGCGTGTATACTATCCCGGCCAAGGACATTTCCTTTTCTAACTTACTATAAATGAATGCATATATTGACGGTAGTTGCTCTGTGTGTGTGCGTGCGTGCATGCGTGCATGTGTGTGTGGATTGGGCGTGTATACCAAGGGCAAATTTCCAGATATACCCGTAATAGTGAGGACTGGAATGGAAACGAGGACATCCTCGATAAGCGTTAGGTACATGTACTGCCTTTTAATATAATACCCTGTCATTGAAATGGCGCAAAAAGGGAAGACCGATATTATGTATCATGTATGTACAGATCGTTGTATTGATATTGTTAATACACCGTAAAATAACCTTTAACCTGTGTTGATCAATACGATGTTTGAGTTCGTAAACTTTAATATATGTTTGCCTGATGAATGCATGTCTTTTGTTAGATATAAATCAATGAGTTATGTTATTAATTTGAAGGATTTTTGCTTTTTGGATTATAATTGTTTTAGAAAGATGCGTCATCAAGGTGTTTAGCAATTAAATGGATAACATTCAAAATCATGTGTAAGTCCCATCAAACCTCACTCTTACTCTATTTTCACCCCAGTAAAACGATGCAGTGTAAATAAAGATGTCCTCGCCATGCTATATAATCATTGGACATTAAAATCGGAAAATGGTGAATAGTGAGTGATCGTTCAGAAATATTCAACCAATCGAAAAATTATTATTAATTTTTTTTTTTATTATTAAAACTCATTTCTATCAGAGTTCGGGTTGTTCGAATAACACTCTGGGAAACATAAAGAATATCGGTGGGAAAATCCGCTGGAACCGCTTTATTGTATATCACTTGCGATACAATAATACCGGCTACAAAGGGTTCAAATAATATTGAAATACCTCTTTGCATGTTTTATAGACTTGAGTGAAGCATTTGGTAAGTAAACAGTAACAATATAAATCATAAACTAAAAGAAAAGTATATAATATAAAGAGAGCAAACCTACTGTTGACGATATGTGCATGATTTAAAATGTTCTGTGAGAACTAGTAAGGGCCTAAGCGAAACATTTATTACAAACACAGGAGTATAATTAATCCTAGATTGTTATCGTTATATTTAAATTATATTTGTGAATTGCTTAATGAATCCTGCTACAAAGTGCCCATAGATGATTTAAATTTATCATTTTTGATCAAGGCTGGTGATATTGTGTTATTGTGATGACTGTTTATGTGTTATATGTTATGAGTGGAAGAGGTTTAAAAACTCTCTTTATATTTTATATTTTATTTTTATCAAATTGGAATTTATCAATAAGATTTTTTTTTTAACAAATCAGTAACTTATTTAAGAATTATGACTTTAGTTATATTGGAATTATTTAAATATATCAATATGTTTGAATCATTTTTAAACCATCTGGTACAGTTTCCTTTGCAATAATACAAAATACATTTAATAAGGCCTTAAAAGCTTAATTTTGCATACGCAAAGTTTTGTTTTAAATAAAATTAATGTAGAGGAACGAACATGAGCGACTGTGCATACTTGTCAACATTTCAGGTTTCAAAAAGGGGAACACATCTAAGTGACAGCCAGGAATTGGCCCGAACATGCTAGGGTTCTGGAGTTCAACACATCCCACCCCAACCCCTCCATCGGACATCTTTTGGGAACTTAAATACATTGAGGTGCATTTTTTAGTCTTTCCTGCAGGGCCCTGAAAATGCAAAATGTCACGCTCTGAATCCCCACTCTGTGCACGGCACCCAATACGCGAATGGGAACCAGCTCATGAAAATTATAAACATGTCACGTAGTGAATCGAAAATTATTAAAATTTAAACTGACAGTTTCATATTTTACCAACACACTTTTTTTACGGATGAGATACTAAATTGCTACAAAACTTTCGAAATCGGGACGGGAAAAAGAGAGTGAAAATTCGGGACCGTCCAGTGGAAATCTGGACATTTGGCATGTGTGACCGTACTATTGGTGACCGTACTATTGATTTTAATAAATGAGTTAGATAAAATGATAGGATACAAGGCTCTGCCGTGTATCGTATCTTTTTGTCCAACCAGTTTATTCACAGTCACGAATGTAATATTCTGTTTTATCATATAACACACCTATGGCGTTATAGTTTCAATATAATGTTGTCAATTTACCTTGTATACAGCAGCAATTTGTAAGAAAAAATGATAACGTTTCCTTGTTTACATGATGTCAGCTATGTTACGCGGCTGTCACGCGTTACGCGGCTGTTACACTACAAATAATGCGACACCTTAATCCAAACTGAACGTTACTAACATGCATTTTATAAAGTAAGATTTCGAACATTGATAAGTGTTTAATGTGTCTGAACTTATCGTATGATATACCATGCACACAATTGGGACTAAATGTCTTAAATATTTTAACACACACACAAACACACGCGCGCGCACGCACGCACGCACACACAGGGATTCGGTTCTCATTTGCTTCTATAATACACTAGCGTATTATGATAAATAAGTCATGACTTTATTACACTCCCAGAATCCATGTTATGTGATAAATGTAATAATATTATTTTTTAACTAAGTGAACATTGTATTAAAACAGTTTGTTATACTGTAGTGAGATTTAAAGTATTGATTTTCTGATATCATCTACAGATTTCTATCAAAATACTACACATATTTACAAGTTATGTAAACGTATTGAAGATTAATAACAAAAACAAAATAACTTTATTAGCATGACATACCACGAACGATAGATAATATATGTTCAATAAAGATACGTTTTAAAGGGGCACACGGCAATCGTGATTTTTTAAAAAGTTACGTGACGCCCTGTTAGTTTTTCTACATTATGTGCATCTGCTCAATCATTAATATAAAGCAACTTGTCTGCGCGTGTTATTAACTGTTGAATTTCAACAATAATCTATTCAAACATACGGTAGAATAAGACGAAACAAATTAAAACTGTAATTTTATTTTAAGTATAAGCAAGCAGGCAAAGTGATACTATATAAATAATCGAGACGCTATATCAGTGCTTGATAAACACGTCAAGATTGCCATGTGTCCCTTTAAAAGACTTCAATAAGCACTGTGTCAGGTTATTTATGACATATGTATCTTTTTCGGTTATTTCTCAAGTTTGAAAAAGAGATATAAATACAAACTAATATGCTATAAAGTGCATATGCTATTCTACATATTAGGTAGTTTTGCCATATATAATAACCATATCCACGTATCCTCATATGATAATCATATGAATCATGAAATATTTGTCAACTTTTATATGATATTCATATGCTACTTATATGATTCGCATATGAACGGTTTTATACAACAAGCATGTACAGCTTTAAACGGGGCTATATATAATGGTCTTGTGCTGCTCCTTTTATAAGTATTATGTAATAGGTATCTTAAGAAAATCATATAATATTTAAATTTAAGTGTGGCAAAGTTGGTAGTGGATAGGACATTAGCTGACTTTATAACTTGACTATACCAGTCACCCAACGGCCTTTTTGCCACTGACCGTGCCAAGGCGTTATCCCTATTATCAGGGCTTTATATGACGTTTAATTATCAGCCCAGCTATTAATCTACTCGCCGCGCGCATACGTCATCTGACAACTTCATTCACTTTTTCTCTTATTTGTTTTCTATTTTCTATTATCCTTGATATAGCCGTAGGTAAGACCCACTCAATCCCTTTATGAATATCGTATACATGTTTTGACATTCATGAAGATGTAGTTTACACCTGTTATATTGTTAAATTTTCTTTCTTCCGAAAACAGCTGACCAAAGGTGTAGGTCACAGAACCAGCAGCGCTCTGATCATATCAACATCCGGTCTGTCTTTCAGAAATGTTTTGTGAAGAAATTCTTCGCAATTCTTTACAGGTCTTCCATTTGTCATCAGTTTATAGCCTCACCTGGTGAATGATATAGGTATAAACATGTACCATTCGACTACAACCCCGCTTCTTGCCCTCACATGTGCATGCACATGGTGTGTATCCCTGGTTGACAATGTACCCCACCCACCCTTCCTTAACATGGCTTCAGAGAGACCCTCCTCTCGAGCGAATACGTGATAACCCAGATCACCGACTTCTCGTTTCTCTTTTAAGACTCGCATTGAAACACATTCCAGGAAGCAGAGACAGAGGTAAAAGTGTCCGAAGTACGTACTTCCTTTTCCTTACTGCCCTCCTGCTGACCCTTTCCCTTGATGTCGAGTCAAACCCTTGACTAACGCACGTACAAAAGAGAATGATAATGGAGCTTTGAAAACGGCCGAGCACGACACATACGAAATATTGCAGTTTTGGTTTGATTGAAACTGTTCATGAGCGGTAGTGAAATATGCTAGCTACCGCTCACGCCCTCTAGCCCCGGTCGAGCAGAACTCAGTATTTATAAAAATCAACAGTACAGCATTTTAACCATCCCGAAGTTCTACTAGACGAAAACAATTCGACAATTTTCCCATGTGGTAGTTGTCATAACCCCGTTACATGGACCTTCAAAGGAGTCGAATGTGACTCCTGCCTCACATGGTACCATGCAGACTGTCAAAACATAACTGACAACATTTATGACAGAATTGGTAATGACTCGAGCAAATCCAGTGTCTGCCACTAAGATGATATAAAGAAGGCGACAATACTGGACGAACAGTTTCAATCAGTATTTAGCCCATAGTCACCACTATCCCTAAAGTCCTTAAGTAAAATAAAACTCCAGAATTTAGGAAACGAGGGTCAACAAATCCAAGAGAAATGTAAGCGCACAGTAAAATGCCTGATATTGAAATATCCACCAAGGGAATAGAAAAACTGTTATTAAATTTAAACCCAAATAAAGCTGCAGGCCCAGACCAAATGAAATCCATTATTCTGAAAACTCTTTGTAAAGAGTTTTCTCCTATCTTTCAAATAATTTTCCAGAAATCTGTTAAAACTGGAGAATTACCCTCTATATGGAAAAATGCAAATGTTACTCCAGCCTTCAAAAACGGCGACAAATCCAACCCTGCAAACTACCGACCTATCTCCCTCACATGCATTCTCTGTAAAACCCTAAAACATATTGTCGCCTCCTCAATCGTTAAACACTTCAATATACTAGGAATCTTTTATGAATTACAACATTGTTTCCTTAAAAAAGGTCATATGAAACGCAGCTCATAATGCTTATGGATGAATTATTCAAAGGTGTTCACTCCAAGAAACAAATAGACCTGATTCTACTTGATTTCAGCAAAGCATTTGATAAGGTCAGCCATGAGAAATTGATTCTCAAGCTGAGCGAATATGGGATCAGAGGGAATACTCTCATATGGATAAAGTAATTCTTAGACAACCGCACACAAAGAGTGGTTGTTAGCGGATCCAGGTCATCATCAATACCTATTTCTTCTGGAGTGCCACATTTGCCCAATACTGTTTCTTGCATAGATAAATGACCTCGCAATAGATGTCAAGTCCCGTGTTAGGTTATTTGCAGATGACACTGCCATATACATTACAATAACTTCAGAAAACAATCAGAAACACTACAAAATGATCTAACTAAACTAGAAAAAATAGGAAACAAAGTGGGATATGGCATTTAATCCCACAAAATGCCAAGTCATCCATATTACCAAGTCTAAGACACCCATAGACACTTCATACCACCTCCATTATAAAAAACTCAAAGCAACAACATCAGCAAAATATCTTGGAGTTGACATTTCAGACGATCTAACGTGGAACTCACACATAGACAGAATCACCAAGAAAGCAAATCAAACATTAGGATTTCTTCGCAGAAACATCAAAGTACACTCACAACCACTTAAGTCTATAGCCTACAAAACGTTAGTCCGACATCAGCTCAAGTACTGCTCCACTGTCTGGTCTCCCCACAATGAATGTTACATAAACCAGATCGAATCTGTCCAACGCAGGGCAGCTCGATGGGCAAAACATGACTATGGACAGACTTCAAGCGTCACAGAGATTCTCAACACCTTGAAATGGAGAAGACTTGACCAGCGACGTATAGATAGTAGGCTCACCCTCTGCTTCAAGATCACCAACATTCTTGTAGTATGGAACGCCAATGCTGCCTTCTGATGGTACTGGTCCGTATGTTCTGTGCATTTACCAAGTTGTTCTGTGTTAACTACATTTTGTCCTGTAGAAACATCATTTTGTTCTGTACATTTGTCATTATGTTATGTGCATTTACTAACTCGTTCTGTACTAACGACATTTTGCTGTGTGCATACATCATTTCGTTCTGTGCATTTGTCATTATGTTATGCACTAACGACATGTTGTTGTGTGCATACATCATTTCGTTATGTGCATTTGTCATTATGTTATGTGCATTTACTAACTCGTTCTGTACTAACGACATTTTGTTGTGTGCATACATCATTTCGTTCTGTGCATTTGTCATTATGTTATGTACTAACGACATTTTGTTGTGTGCATACATCATTTCGTTATGTGCATTTGTCATTATGTTATGTGCATTTACTAACTCGTTCTGTACTAACGACATTTTGTTGTGTGCATACATCATTTCGTTCTGTGCATTTGTCATTATGTTCTGTACTAACGACATTTTGTTGTGTGCATACATCATTTCGTTCTGTGCATTTGTCATTATGTTATGTGCATTTACTAACTCGTTCTGTACTAACGACATTTTGTTGTGTGCATACATCATTTCGTTATGTGCATTTGTCATTATGTTATGTACTAACGACATTTTGTTGTGTGCATACATCATTTCGTTCTGTGCATTTGTCATTATGTTATGTGCATTTACTAACTCGTTCTGTACTAACGACATTTTGTTGTGTGCATACATCATTTCGTTATGTGCATTTGTCATTATGTTATGTACTAACGACATTTTGTTGTGTGCATACATCATTTCGTTCTGTGCATTTGTCATTATGTTATGTGCATTTACTAACTCGTTCTGTACATTTTGTAAGTTGTGATGTACATTTGATAAGTCGTTGTGTGCATTTACTAAGTTGTTCCGTTCTGACGCCATTTTGTCTTGTGCATACATCATTTCGTTATGTGCAAACATTGTTATTATGTTCGGATACATTACACAGGGCAACGAAAGGGGTAACACCGGGGGTAGTCATACGGTACCGTAACACCGGTGCGAAAAAACGGAGTGTCTATTGACACGTATGTAATAATAGCACAACCGTAAGAGTAGGTCGATAGCGGTTATCACGCCCGTAATATTTACATTATACTGTTATGAGTTCATATTTTTTGCCAATTTTATATAAAGTCGTATAAAGTTTAATTTGTGTAATGTATTGGTTATATTATATACATGTTTGTAAGTGTTCTTTCCCAAATGGTCAAGATACTGTATCTTAAACGTTCTTATATTAGACATTGTCATTGTCATATATTAAACATATATTAATGTGCTTGTCAGTAATTAAAGAAAGAAAATGTATCATATCTTACGTGTTTTTTTTAATGATTATCGTTCCTACTCTTACGGTTGTGCTATTATTACACACGTGTCAATAGACACTCCGTTTTTTCGCACCGGTGTTACGGTACCGTATGACTACCCCCGGTGTTACCCCATTCAGTGTAATGTATCCGAACATAATAACGATGTTTGCACATAACGAAATGATGTATGCACAAGACAAAATGGCGTCAGAACGGAACAACTTAGTAAATGCACACAACGACTTATCAAATGTAAATCACAACTTACAAAATGTACAGAACGAGTTAGTAAATGCACATAACATAATGACAAATGCACAGAACGAAATGATGTATGCACACAACAAAATGTCGTTAGTACATAACATAATGACAAATGCACATAACGAAATGATGTATGCACACAACAAAATGTCGTTAGTACAGAACGAGTTAGTAAATGCACATAACATAATGACAAATGCACAGAACGAAATGATGTATGCACACAACAAAATGACGTTAGTACATAACATAATGACAAATGCACAGAACGAAATGATGTATGCACACAACAAAATGTCGTTAGTACAGAACGAGTTAGTAAATGCACATAACATAATGACAATTGCACATAACGAAATGATGTATGCACACAACAAAATGTCGTTAGTACATAACATAATGACAAATGCACAGAACGAAATGATGTATGCACACAACAAAATGTCGTTAGTACAGAACGAGTTAGTAAATGCACATAACTTTTCGTTATGTGCATTTGTCATTATGTTATGTGCATTTACTAACTCGTTCTGTACTAACGACATTTTGTTGTGTGCATACATCATTTCGTTCTGTGCATTTGTCATTATGTTCTGTACTAACGACATTTTGTTGTGTGCATACATCATTTCGTTCTGTGCATTTGTCATTATGTTATGTGCATTTACTAACTCGTTCTGTACTAACGACATTTTGTTGTGTGCATACATCATTTCGTTATGTGCATTTGTCATTATGTTATGTACTAACGACATTTTGTTGTGTGCATATATCATTTCGTTCTGTGCATTTGTCATTACGTTATGTGCATTTACTAACTCGTTCTGTACTAACGACATTTTGTTGTGTGCATACATCATTTCGTTATGTGCATTTGTCATTATGTTATGTACTAACGACATTTTGTTGTGTGCATACATCATTTCGTTCTGTGCATTTGTCATTATGTTATGTGCATTTACTAACTTGTTCTGTACATTTTGTAAGTTGTGATGTACATTTGATAAGTCGTTGTGTGCATTTACTAAGTTGTTCCGTTCTGACGCCATTTTGTCTTGTGCATACATCATTTCGTTATGTGCAAACATCGTTATTATGTTCGGATACATTACACTGAAAGGGGTAACACCGGGGGTAGTCATACGGTACCGTAACACCGGTGCGAAAAAACGGAGTGTCTATGTACAGAACAAAATGATGTTTCTACAGGACAAAATGTAGTTAACACAGAACAACTTGGTAAATGCACAGAACATACGGACCAGTACCATCAGAAGGCAGCATTGGCGTTCCATAAACCTACACAAGTACCTGACTGAACACACCATCCATACACATGCATGTCATTTTCTTCGGACTGCTCGTAATGCACGTAGTGACGTAGTTTTGAACTCTGTCTTATATAAGCAATCTGTACATTTAGTTAGGCCCGCACTGGTAAATATTGTCAAATGTAATCATTATAGACAGCTTTGAAATCATAAATTTCTTAATACTTGATGTATTTTGATGAAATAAAAGCCAAAACAACATATTCTTTATCAATAGAATGAACTAGTAAAGAACATTTATTAGATATACTCATCGATTGTGTGACTTAAACTGAGTTCACACCCGATGCTATGCCCATCTCAACATCGACAGAGGGTTGTAATTGTCTATTACGCCCATCTGTATATATCTGACCAATACGTTTATTTTGGTTGAAATCTTACAACACAAACTTTCCTATGTAAGTAGCGCGCCGACGTATCTCAACTTGCGACATACGGGGTTCGGAGATTTGCCCCCTAAAATTGTTGTAAAACTGAGCGCCTGCTGAGAGAAAAAATCGATCAAATAGTTCTATTGTTATTCCGAAATCGGATATTGTAATTTCGATATCATAAATTAACGAATAACACTTTGGCTTGCCATACCATTCCTTAATTTCACCCCACTCCAAACAAGTAGGTTTATAAAAAAAAATCATTCATGCATAACACTTGTATATTTGGTTATGAATAATAATTCAGACACTGTGTTTGTTGTCTTAGCGTTTCGAATATCATTTGAACATTTTGATATATTTACAAAGGTGATTATATGTTGCCATCGTATTGCCTTCAATGCTTCAATTCTAGGTAATTATCTATAACTCTGTTCTACATAAATACTGATATAAATGTTAGAGTTGTTGGACTTCCAAAGTACAATCCCTGACCTTCAAGCTGTTTTTAACGCTCCATTTGTTTTTCATTCATGCAATTTCAGTCAAGTGAAAATCCAATAATATTTACTCATACCTGTTAACCCTCACGAAGTGTATGTCAGAGAAGGCCAAACTACGATGTCCGGTTGGGGCCAGATACAATGTCGCAGTGTCGTGGGCGACAATGCGACGCCCGACAACACGACAACGCGACATCACGATACGACAGTGCGACATCGCGATACGACAACTCGACATTGCGATACGATATTGCGACAATTATGATGTCACATTGTCGGGCGTCGCATTGTCGCGCACGACAACGCGACATTATGTCGTATTGTCGTAATGTCGCCCACGACAACGCGACATTTTTTCAATTGTCGCGATGTCGCGATGTTGTTGGCGACATTATGACAATTGAAAGAATGTCGCGTTGTCGTGGGCGACATTACGACAATACGACATAATGTCGCGTTGTCGTGCGCGACAATGCGATGCCCGACAATGCGACATCGCGACATCGCAATACGACATCGCGACATTGCGATACGACATCTACGGAATTTTGTTAGGGCCATCGCCTTTCAATGTGTTGATCTGAAATGCGATACTCGATAGTACGATGATGAAAACGCGAAATCACGAAACTACGATAACGAAAACGCGATAACACGATGATGATAACGCGATACTACGATAACGAAAACGCGATAATACGATAGTACGATGATGATAATGCGATATACTATCGTGTTTTCACCATCATACTGTCGCGTTTTCACCATCGTAATATCGCGTTTTCGTTATCGTAGTATCGTGATTTCGCAATTTCATTATCGTACTATCGCGTTATCATCATCGTACTATTGCGTTAACATCATCGTACTATCGCGTTATCACCATCGAACTATCGCGTTATCATTATCGCACCATCGCCTTCCGGTGCGCATGTGCATGCTCAAAAATTATACAGCAAAGATGAAAGAAGGCAAAGATAAACAAACCTTTTAATTTATGTTAATAACATAGATCTAATACAAATTTATACTGATTTATGAATCCGAATTAATGTTTACCTTCACACTCTGAATCCGACATTTTGTCACATGGAGGGGAAATTCTTCTATGTGCATGCCCACCAGAAGGCGATAGTATGATGATGATAACGCGATAGTACGATAATGAAATTGCGAAATCACGATACTACGATAACGTAAACGCGATATCACGATATTACGATGGTGAAAACGCGACAGTACGATGGTGAAAACACGATAGTATATCGCATTATCATCATCGTACTATCGTATTATAGCGTTTTCGTTATCGTAGTATCGCATTATCATCATCGTGTTATCGCGTTTTCGTTATCGTAGTTTCGTGATTTCGCGTTTTCATCATCTTACTATCGAGTATCGCGTTTCAGATCAACACATTGAAAGGCGATGGCCCTAACGGAATTCCGTAGACATCACGACATAGTTGTCGCGATGTCGTATCGCAATGTCGCGATGTCATATCACAATGTCGAGTTGTCGTATCGCAATGTCAAACTGTCGTGTCGCGAAGTCGCGTTGTCGGGCGTCGCATTGTCGCCCACGACAATGCGACATTGTATCTGGCCCCAACCGGACACCATACTAAACCCTACATAGATTCAAATATATTTTATCCTCTTTAAATTTAAATCATTTGAAGATAAGTATATTTTTTTCTGAAAATGGTATGCATCCTCGCATCATTAACTTTAAACTAGTTGAGCACTCTTCTACGGTGTCCGGTTGGGGCCAGATACAATGTCGCAGTGTCGTGGGCGACAATGCGACGCCCGACAACACGACAACGCGACATCACGATACGACAGTGCGACATCGTGATACGACAACTCAACATTGCGATAGACATCGCGACAATTATGATGTCGCATTGTCGGGCGTCGCATTGTCGCGCACGACAACGCGACATTATGTCGTATTGTCATAATATCGCCCACGACAACGCGACATTCTTTCAATTGTCGCGATGTCGCGATGTCGTTGGCGACATTACGACAATTGAAAGAATGTCGCGTTGTCGTGGGCGATATTACGACAATACGACATAATGTCGCGTTGTCGTGCGCGACAATGCGATGCCCGACAATGTGACATCGTGTCATCGCAATACGACATCGCGACATTGCGATACGACATCACGACATAATTGTCGCGATGTCGTATCGCACTGTTGCGATGTCGTATCGCAATGTCGAGTTGTCGTATCGCGATGTCGCACTGTCGTGTCGCATTGTCGCCCACGACAATGCGACATTGTATCTGGCCCTAACCGGACACCGTTCCAAACCCTAAATAGATTCAAATATATTTTCTCCTTTTTAAATTTTTAATCATTTGAAGTAAAGTATATTTTTTCTGAAAATGGTATGCATCCTCGCATCATTAACTTCAAACTATGTGAGCACTCTTCTGCGGTGTCCGGTTGGGGTCAGATACAATGTCGCAGAGTCGTGGGCGACAATGCGATGCTCGACAACGCGACATCGTGACATCGCGATATGACAATGCGACATTGCGATACGAAAACGCGACATTGCGATACGACATCGAGTCAATTATCTTATCGCGATGTCGCGATGTCGTATCGCGATGTCGCGTTGTCGGGCATCGCATTGTCGCGCACGACAACGCGACATTACGACGCATAAGCAAAATGTCGTGTGTCGCCGGCGACGGAGCGATATTATAACAAAATGTCGTGCGTCGCGATGTCGTGCGTCGTTGGCGACAATGTCATGCACGACGGACGACATTATAAGCAAAATGTCGCGCGTGAATGTCGTGCGCGACAACGCGACTCCCGACAATGCGACATCGTGACATCGCGATACGACATTGCGACATTGCGATACGACATCCCGACATAACTGTCGCGATGTCGTATCGCAATGTCGCGATGTCGTATCGCATTGTCGAGTTGTCGTATCGCAATGTCGCACTGTCGTATCGCGATGTCGCGATTTCGCGTTGTCGGGTGTCGCATTGTCGTCCACGACAATGCGACATTGTATCTGGCCCCAACCGGACACCGTACTCTTCGCATCTCATAGTTCGAATTTCATTATCTTTAAACATAGCTGACAGAGAAAGAGTTGATACTTATTCTTTTGAAGGCATATGTAAGGTTCGTGAAACTTATGTTCAACTTGCATACCTACCGTTTTGTTAGATACATGACTTTCTTCGACAAAGTAATAGTCGTGCTGCATTGTTCTACGACAGTTTTTGTTACGATATGTTTTAGTATAGATTACAAAAGTTCTCAAGTAGTTTTCCTTACAGTGTATGTGATCGGTAAATCTATATAACAGGGTAAACTAGTCGAACATATGATATTAAATGGTATTAATTAACTATTATAAGATTGTTTTTATGTTCAACCAGCATGTATCAGGTGTAAAATCACACTGACTATTTCAGTAACTGCCTAGCGGCCGAGTAGCAGAATAGTCATAATTCGAAGATTATGTGAGCTTTGGTAAGCTCTAGTCGGCAATAGTGGTGTTGTCGACCTCAGTGTATATAGACAGAGACAGACAGACAGACTTGGATACAATAAATACAATAAATAAATACGTAGATAATTCACACACCTTTCGGATAAGGAGTTGTTCACATTTATTTCATTAAGGAGTACTGACATACACGTAAGAACAGAGGAGGGGTCCAAGATGTGGGAGGGGCAGAGTATGTTTTGGCCATCCCCGTCTCAAGAGTTTCCCAAGCTGTTTTTGAGCCATCACAATACGTTTGTGCTGGAATATTTAAGGTAACAAGGCATACACATAGAATAAAAGCTATTTTATTTATTAAAATGGGTACATCAATAATCTAATATGTAAACAAATGTCCAAGTTCATAATAAAAATGAAATATCAATCAAAATATGAAAATCGTGCTGTCAGATCTAAAATGTGAATTTACCATATTTATTGAATGGAATGGCGTAAACTTATTAAATAAAACCTATTTCATAGGTTACCTAGGATAATATATATTACTGTGAAAAAGAATGTTCTTGTCAATGAAGGTCATGTTTAGGTTCATGCATTTATCGGTGTGTTCGTCTGGTGCAGTCGAAAGTATAAAGAGAATATTTAGAGAAATTAGAGTTGAGCATTCTGATAATACACGATAACAATTCATGAATGCTTACACCTAGGTATTAAATTTTTTTCTGGGATGAGATTGTGTGATTATTGCTACAGACATTAACTTTTTTTCTGCGTTTCTTTTAGATCCGATCTGAAAGCATTCAGATAACAAGATTACCTAAAACTGAGAAAAATGATCTTATAGAAATCACAGCACCGAAGCGCAATAGATGCGTAGGTCCGTTCTGCACTACAAACAAAGAGCAAATATACAATGAATAGCACAATATACAACTCAAGAGTGGTGAAGACAAGATGAGTAGAAATATATTTCGGGTACTTTCCTAGCACATGTTAACATCATGTAAAGTCTCATATCATTTCATTTACAAGGACAATACTTGTATAGAATTGCAAAATTCGCACGCTCATAAAGATCTGGTTTGGCTTCTGACTAGTTAAATTCCTAACAACAATGAAGTGATTTTCCAATCTGGGCGACATAATCTGCTCTAGTCTAGGATCAATAAGTGCATATAGTATGGCAATTACCCATAACAAGGTATTGACGTTATTATCATATGGCCGATAAACGTAAAACATAACCTTGACAAAGTAACTTGACATATCACATGACAAGGATCGATATTAATTCACACAATCGTGCACATTATGTAACGTGTGGCAACAGATCGAGCCAGTAAATATCGAGAGTCACTACATATTATAATGGTTATAATGATATCCTTAAATATGGGCATATCGTGAAACATTGTATAATAATACATATGTTTTTGTACCCATTTCATAATGTATACAGTAAATGGCATCCACTCCGAAAAGTTGTATTTTCGTCACAAGTAGCCCTCTTATTTCTTTCAGTGGTGGTCCTCATTTCTTTCTAAGGTGACCCTTCTTTTCCATATATTTTATCTCATTCGTTCTGACATGGCTATGGCTACCTTAGTTTTTGTTGTTCAGTAGCTTCGTCGGTTATATAAAGACCCTGGAGTAACTTACATATTTTGAGAATCCAAACTCTATGACACAAAATAAATGGCCTTAACCAGGCAGACCAATCCCCAAAACTGGCGCGTCGAATTAGGAGTTACCAACTCATAATATGTTTCACGCTTATTCATTTACGTTATTTTAAGAACCCGTGAATAAACCGATATTTTTAATTGGCACATATAGACGTTATTATATGACCTGAATACATGGATAATATAAACAGTTTTGAAGTGCAATTTTGCCTTTATTTGGATGGGTTAGTTTGTTTAAATTTAATTATTGTGTAATTTGATTAGAAATGAAGTATAATGCATACTACGCATTGTGGTATCAGATGACAGTTCAAAATTCATCATACAATCACGTGATTGACATTTGTTTTCATATGCTAAATAACTAAACAAATACACCACACCGGGTTCAATATGGTAGTCACATGACTGGTTACGTATATTGTATATCCAGGGTTAGTTAGCTAATATTTCAGTGCGCGCTTTCAACAGAACAAATGAGCATTATCGATCTATGAACAAGTTATTTAACACAAATGGATTAAATATTTGACTTTCCTGGCATTAAATTATCTGTTTAAAATGTGATGTGAGATTCACCAAAACTTGATTCTGAATAAAGGCGGATGTGAACTAGAAGTATTCAAAACGTAAGTTTTTTTTATTGACATTCTTCCTTGTTTAAAAATACACCATTACACAAGGTAAGATACATGTCTGTGTAAACAGTTGTTTTGTATTGCTGTGACTATACCTTTAGAAACGTACTCCATCCATTTGCAGTTGTATTGCACTTCCGATTGCAAAACATATTCTGCAAATAATTACGGAATATATTCTCGAGTATATGGTCATGGAAAGAAAATGTTTAAAGTGTGTTAAAATCGTAAATGATTGAATCGAGAAAAGAAATATTGAGAGTAGAAGTATTCATAACGTTAGTGGTTAACTTATTTTATGAATGCCACTCTTTCGTACCTTACAATACAGCCCGACAACCGTATGAACAAATGGTTTACCTTAATGTGAATATACCTTTACGGAATAAATTATCCTCCCACCCTCGTATGCAAAATGTCTGACAGTGTACATGCGTTTGCAAGATATATTCTGCAGTATGTTGACTTATATGAAAGTTGTAAACAGATTGTATCATCTTGCAAAAGGTGTATGCGCAAAACATTCGTTCATACATTTTTTATTGAACTTGTTAATATATTTATCAAAAGAGGATATGACCCTATCATTTTGCAACGTACTTCATGTTTAGTGGTTGACCCATTTACAGTTCGCCGCTATGCTTTCTTCTTTGATTGTGTGATGACCGGACAGATTATGGACCCTATGATGTCTACCTAAATCCACAAAGGACGGTAGCGTTTGATGTTTGTCTTAAATCTTGTCTTGTCTTACCTTTAACAGTTTGTTTTCTTGTTGCTCTGGCTTCTGCCAAGTCATTGAATAATGCTTTGTGACTTTCTAGTCTTTTTTATATTCATATATACATGATCATTTATGTGTTATCCTTATATTGCCTATTAATTTTGCTTTGTTTGTTGGAGAATACAACCTGGCGGTGATATCTCTATTTATACACTGTCCCATTTTATTGGGATGGCAATAGGGTAAGCGGTGCACCCTAGAACTTGGTTTAATTAAACACCCACCCAAGCGGCCTTTCTTTTGCAACTGACCATTCTAAGTCGGTAGCTCGACTGTCAACCCTTTTATGTTTGTGATGTCATACATTGCCTTTAATTCATCTTTGTAATTATTGTTTGTTTCTGTGCGTGTTTTTGGATGACTGTGTTTTTGGATGACTGTGGTACTTAAATGCTACATTTTCTGTTCTACTTTCATATCTACTATTAACGATACAAATGGTAGAAACTATTTGGAGAATATATTCTGCAAATGTGATACCTGCTTATAATGTTGTATGCAGAGTATTCAAATGGGAATTCAAGCAGCCACGTACCCTGTTCACAGCATATTTCCTTTGTTTGGTAACAGATAAACATTGTGTTGTTGATTTTGAAATGTGTGGATGGAATACTAAGTGGTATTATAAAGTCGTTGTGTTGTATGTATTGTAGAGTGCCATTTAATATAATTTTGAATGAAATGTCATATAATGCAACAACTCGGCAAACATGTTGATGAGCTGCTGATGATTAAACAAGCAGTTGTGATATTTGCTGTGAAATGGAGTGAAATTAAAATATATATAATGCCTGCATGCATTTATAACTGAAATGTATAACATTATCAACATACAACTTACATGTAAACGTTTTCTACTGATGTGTTCTGTGAAAGCTATTTTCCTTTTCTACTTTTTGCCTACTGAATGATGAGTTTCGTGTATGTATCTACACTTTAAATCTATCTAACTGTTCAATTCTGAACCCATGATACGTGCAGGTACACGGAACCCCAGAAGAACATATATGCGTAAAATTATGCTTGTAATTTACTTATGAGGCACCCATGGTTCCAAACTCCAAAATTCAGTCTCAAAATTTTTCCAAAATGGTTTAAAGAGAAAGCATATCCCTCCAAACTTTACGTTATCAGAAATATTGGCAGTAAATAAGAGATGAGATTCCCTTAAAACTTTTGCGCAATCAAAAATATTGTTTTATATAGCATTAGTTGTATGCAAAATATTTGCAAGAGCTTAGAATAACAGATTACTGAAAAAGGCATACATGGAAGCAACGAACAAAAAAAGAGAGAGAGGTCATATAAGGTGCAACAACCCTCACGTCACCCCCAGCACACCCCGTCCCATCCCAACGCCTTCCAGCACCGGCTTAAGCGGTATTTTACTTTATACCCATAATAACCGGACCCAAAAAACCTAAATGTTCAGTAAGTAATACTACTGCTGATTCCAATAACACTGCTAAGTTATAATTTGTGAAAGATAGCAGAAAGATCTATGTTCATATTTGGACAGTTTTGTCATCAAAGGCAACACGGTATAATTACTTATGTGTATTGATCTCTGTAAATGTACAGTTAATGCTTTTATATAAAATACAAAAAAATATATATTATGTACCCTCTCTGAAAATAAAAAAATACTCATTCACATTTGTGGCACACTGCAATCGTTTATGTGCTTCATACAGTGTCACACTGCAATCGTTTATGTGCTTCATACAGTGTCACACTGCAATCGTTTATGTGCTTCATACAGTGTCACACTGCAATCGTTTATGTGCTTCATACAGTGTCACACTGCAATCGTTTATGTGCTTCATACAGTGTCACACTACAATCGTTTATGTGCTTCATACAGTGTCACACTGCAATCGTTTATGTGCTTCATACAGTGTCACACTACAATCGTTTATGTGCTTCATACAGTGCCACACTGCAATCGTTTATGTGCTTCATACAGTGTCACACTACAATCGTTTATGTGCTTTATACAGTGTCACACTGCAATCGTTTATGTGCTTCATATAGTGTCACACTGCAATCGTTTATGTGCTTCATACAGTGTCACACTACAATCGTTTATGTGCTTCATACAGTGTCACACTGCAATCGTTTATGTGCTTCATACAGTGTCACACTACAATCGTTTATGTGCTTCATACAGTATCACACTACAATCGTTTATGTGCTTCATACAGTGTCACACTGCAATCGTTTATGTGCTTCATACAGTGTTCCCTAAGCTCATTATATTATGCTTATCTTAAATCAAAATTATGTTACCTTTTACAAATATTGAATTAATCACCTTCTTCAATAACGTTTGTGCCTGTTACAAGGTCGCGTTTAGGAGAATATTAAATCTAGCTATGAATAAAGCCAGATGAATGCCTTTGTCAAAATATCAATTGAGAAAAATGATAGCAGTCTCGGAACGCGGACTAGTTTCTACCTACAATCAATAAATAATTGCTGTATTCAGGTGACAAAGTATGATCAAAGCCGTTACCTCAAGTAGATACCTCTTTTTTATTATTAAGTCTTGGCTTTAAGGTTATTTGGAAAATAATCATCCTTGCGTAGAACATCAGATATTTTGGCCCCCTTGTTGTGTCCGATGAGTCGGCCAGATGTATACGATTTCGAAAACAAAATATTTTCACCAGATGCATTACACATTGTATATAACTGTCAAACTAAATGTAGAGTGTGTTGAGTTTGGTATTGTTATATAATATGGACGTTCGTGCAATCACACTTCTTCGAATAAAGCACTTGTGCAAATGGGGAAGGCGCGAACATGTGAGAACATGGTTAGAAAATGGCGAATGAAGTAAACGTTCATGCGATAAACGTTTTTTTTGTGCGTGGAAGATAGTCTGGTTAACGTTTAATTAACCCCAACTAAAAAGTTAAGGAACATATTATTATTATATATCATGCATATTATTGTGAACAGGCATCGTCAATTTCACTTACCAAATGCTGAGTCAGTTAAGATGGCTAGGAAATCACCATAAAAAAAGAACACGATTTTTTAAATATACTGTAGATATAAAAATCGAACAGGAAAAATAACATTCAAGGACGACAGTCAACCACAAACACACACAGAAACAAAGAACACTTTTAAAGATGAATAAAAGGCCAAACAAGACATCACAAACACAAAAGGGTTGACAATAGGGCTTCCGCCTTGGAACGCCTTGGAACGGTCAGTGGCAAAAAAGGCCGCGGGGGGTTTAAACCAGGTTCTAGAGTGTACCAAATCTCCCACTTACCCAACTGTCATCCCAATAAAACGGGAAACTGTAAATAAAGAAATCCTCAACATGGACTATTCTCCAACCCACAAAGCAGCTCTAATAGGCAATATAAGTAAAGCACAAAGATGCTCGTGTATCTATTCAATACAAAAAACAGTAGCCTATAAAGCTACAAAGAATGTACTCAATGACTTGGCAGAAGTCAGAGCAACAAGAGAACAAACCATTGAGGGCACGACAAGACAACATTGCAGACAGATGTCAAACGTCACCGTCCTTTTTAGGCTTTAGATAGACGTCATCATATGGTCCACAGCCTGTCCGGTCATCACACAGTTAAAAAGGAAAGCATAGTCGCGAACTGTAAATGGGTACACACCAAGCAAGCAGTGCGTTACAAAATGATAGGGTCATAACCTCTTTTGATAAACCTTTTAAAAAGTTTAACAAAGATAGTATGAAAGTGATCATGATCAAGGATCTTACGAACTTTGTTAATCATGTCATCATAGAAGTCAGGTTGTGATAGTCCTTGTGAGTTTCTTCCTGCGTCATGCAAAACACCGAAGACAGTCTTGGTTTCTTTACTCCAACGAAAGAGGATTACTGAAAAGAAGTTAATCTGCCGGCGTTAAACTACAAAATAAATATAAAAAGGTTCACTTAGATATCAAGTCAAACAATTAAATGCATCATAACTACAAAAATATTCAAAGAAACATGCTAACGCTCGGTTATCTTTTAGAACGCACGTTTGATTTGTGTCCGTATAGTGGTGTATACCCCGAAAAAAGAGTATGATAATGGACCTTTGGAAACGGCCGAAAACGACACATACGAAATATTGCAGTCTCGGTTTGATTGAGACTGTTCATGAGCGGTAGTGAAATATGCTAGCTACCGCTCACGTTAAAGCCTATTTTGCCACCAAATTGCACCGGATAAACTTACTGTTTATAAAGTGCTAATACTTCTTTCTTTGAAAGCTGTTTAGTGCAGTTTCCTGTTAGTTTTTGTCTGTAACTGTATTCTGGACTTGTTATTGATATTTGGAAATGCAGCTCATCATGCTTTTGACAGTTTTAGTTATACAATTGACAATTGAAAGTAAAAAGGGTAATACTACGCAATCACAAGGGTAAAACTAATGTTGTCTTTTAACCCCTGTTAGCTGAGGAATCTTTCTCAGAAGATATTCATTCCCCCACCTACCTATCCTAGTTGATGTTTAAAGCAGGCATGTTTATTTTCATGATAAAACTAGAACGAATTCGACGGCGCGCCATCGAAATACCCACGTTTTCTTCACACGGGTCAATTCCTTTTAACCCTGTATCCATTTTAAATGTAATTGTTTCGATTATTCTTTGATACTCAGATCAGAAATATTATTATTTATGCTTTTCTGTATACATGTATGACACTGTAAATGAATAAAACAAATTCAGGGTATTGGTGTATTTGAACGTTTTACCCCTATCCCAGAGTCCGATGGTGACCCTTGGAGCAAATTATACTGATATTCCCAAAATCATTATATTTTATTAAGAAAGTAAAATAGATATTTGACCGAATTTATTTCTATCCCCCTCCCACCATCCGCACAAAGCCAGTCCCACCCCCACACCTCGGTAAACCTCTAAGTTGGAAACACTGAGTTTTTGTTTGATATGCTTTGTATTTTCAGAGGAGTATACTTGTATATTTGCAAGTTTAAGATTATTTTTTTAGAAAAATGACACTTCAGTTGAATGTTGTGTATATTGGACTTTATGACGATACAGGAGACACTGTAATTCCTTCATCAAAATGTTCGTTTGAGACATAATTAAAAAAAAACTGACTCCCTTGTTACCCTCCACGCACCACCCATTCTCTCCAATCCTAACCTCAGGGAAGACGTCCGAGTTTTAAATAATCAGTCATTTGACATGCTGTGTATCTCTTTCATAGACAACTATTATACCGACTATTTGCAAAAGTATAGACAAATTACACTGTAATTGAATTATTAGTGTTACACAGTATGTGATGCACCTTCCCCCAAGCCCCACCGATGACTTGGGAAGAAACAATTGTAATCAGTGTAATCCCATCATCATAATGTTTTTTTTGAGACATAATTACAGAAGAAAAATATCCCAAATACACCCCACCTCCGCCCTGGGTCCCCGGGCAGACGTCCAAGTTCAATATAATAAAAAAATAAAATATTTTGATGTTGTTTATCTTTCATAGGCGATTACATACACCAAGTTATGTGCACAAATATGGAAAAATGACAGTGTAATTGAATGGGTAGTGTATTTGACCCTTTGACCCCCACTGAGGGCCCCTGGATGCGGAGCCATCATTATAATGTTTCATTTGAGACATTACAAAAAAAATACCCCAAATTTCCCCGCCCCACGAACCATTGGCCCCCGGGCAGACGTCCGAGTTTGAAATAATAAAATCATTTGAAATGTTGTTTATCTGGCATACACACAGTTATTTGCAAAAATATGAAAAAATGTCACGGTAATTGACTTTTTAGTGTATTTGACCTTTTGACCACCCCACCCCCGAGAAGCCCCTGTGGGGAGCAGCCAAACATAATGTTTCTCTTGCACGCCGTCATCATATGGTCAAGTCATACCTTAAGTTTTCAAATACGTGGGTATAATAGGTTTCCCAGAATTCTAACGAGGTTTAAATTTTTAACTGTTTACAACATCCTCACTTTATTATTGAAGGGCACAGACCTTATTTTGTCTGTAAGAAGGGGCATGAACAACCATTTAGGCTAGAAATAGGCTATAATAACCGTTACAGTCAGCAAACTATCAAAGAACGGGCCATATCAAATCATCTTCAAAGTTTCACATACATAGACTGCAGGATTCCACGCAAAAAGAGGTCCGACGTGCAATCACTTTACTTTAATTATTAAAGATTTTCTGGCCAAATTTCAAATATATTGGAATCAATTATGTCGACAAGACGTATTGCATACCGCTATACTTAATGGTATTCACAGATCCCAGTCCAACAGGTCATGTTGCACATATACTAGCTATTGATCATGAACCCTAATTCCGGTACAAAGTTGTAATGAATACCAATGGTAGTTTTGAAAACAGCTAACGCTAATACTCGTTTATTAAAATGACAATATTCAGAATTTAATAATACTATGTATAAAGAAATATATAAACGGAAAAGCCAAATATACGCGTTAAACAACTTCTGTTTTGTGTAAAGTAAAGGGATGACGTCATGATTACGTCATGATTGGTATGGTTTTAGAATTGTTCAAATACATTATTTGTATACTAAATTGATGAAAATAAACTAAATAAACTAATGAGCCATAAATGTCCAACATATATTACACTGAACATATTAAATGCAATATCCGAATAATGTATTTATGGTTACTCGCCAGGGTTAGCTATTTTAAACTTGGCGATACAAGAACCAGCAATGCCTTCGTAACGTGAGCCTCATTTGTGGATATCGCCCAGGTGATTCGTGAGTTAGTTTTTTATTACCTTGGGATTCCTCTATGTCCTGATAAGACTTGTAATTATAATCATTAATTATTGTAAGGCAATGATATTATATGACCTAAAATGTAAACAGCAGTTGAACATTACCTCAATTTGTCGACCTTCCAGTACACGCACGGAAATCGCATATCCTGCATTGCTTTGGCAATACCAAGAGTTTAAGGCGGAAAATTGAGGTAGGTGTCAAGATTGCAAACGAATAAATTTGCATTTAAAGAGTTTTTCCCCCAACATTTCAGGAATATCTTGTGATAGCCAATGGACCTAAACGACCATTCCCAGAATTTGAGAATCGACGTGAGAAATCCTGTCTGCCATGTGCAATTTATGTGCTTTTATCCGCATAAAACATGTAGATTTTCATTTATCGTGTGAATTCCTCCAAAACAGATATAGATATTTGACATGCATCTGTTAATTTATTGACACAAACATCGTCGGAAATAGATTTAAATGCATGTTTTTACCATATCATCCCTTATTTGTAAATAGTTGTACCTGAGTGTATGTTTCATTGTTCATATTCATCATCTTTTGCGCACAATATGACCAGTTAGTGTCGATGTGCCATCACTCACTCACTCAATCACTCACTCACTCACTCACTCACTCACTCACTCACTCACTCACTCACTCACTCACTCACTCACTCACTCACTCACTCACTCACTCACTCACTCACTCACTCACTCACTCACTCACTCACTCACTCACTCACTCACTCACTCACTCACTCACTCACTCACTCACTCACTCTCTCACTCATTCACTCACTCACGCACTCACTCACTCACTCACTCACTCACTCGCTCACTCACTCACTCACTCACTCATTCATTCACTCATTCCCTCCATTCATTCACTCACTCCATTCATTCACTCATTCACTCTCTCATTCACTCACTCAATTCTTTCGTTCGTCCGTTCGTTCGTTCATTCATTCAATGCATTCATTCACTCAACTCAATTCAATTCATTCACTCAACTCAATTCATTCATTCATTCATTCATTTTCTCACTCATTCACTCACTCATTCACTCACTCATTTATTCATTCATTCATTGATTCATTGATTCATTGATTCATTTATACAATGTATTCATTCATTCATTCATTCATTCATGCAGTGTGCAGAACAAAATTAATATCCATCCTTACCGAGATTGGACCTTTAAATTCTGAAGCGGGCACTGAACCACAATATCGGTTTGGCATAAACCAACCTTGTTATAATATATAGATAGACTATAGTATAGAATATTTTCCTTCTTTACAACTTTTCAAGATTTCGATGATGACATGACGAACACAGACACAAAAGATGTACTGAACACTATTAAGTATAGTCATTAATGACGTGTCTATGAAACGACCTTGCTCTTATGATGTATCCGTTTCCATAATAACAGAAGTTTAGCCACTACCCTATTTTTTCTCGGGAGATATAATTATTTTATTTATAAATTATATTTACTTTCCTTCTTATTATAATTATAATTGTCTATACTATTAAAATATGTATCTCATAATGTACTACTACAATAAAAATATATATATATATATATATTATTTTGTAACCAAAATCTGTTTTGCATTTATTGATGTTTCCATAATAACACAAATTTCTCCCAAATCGATTACTCATCTCCACAGGAGAAATTTTCATCATATTCCTACTAGACGCTGCCTTCAGGTTTATAAGTTTAACTGTTAATATAGATATAGTTATAATTAGACCAGAGCCCATGGACTTTTATTGCAGTTTGAGACGCCAAAAGGTCTGTGTATTCATTCCGGCCATGTATGACACCTCGTGTCAGATTCATTCGAGACGTATTCGTCATTGTTAAAGTGGAATACACTGCGGCCATGTAGGCACCTCATATCAGGTTCATACTACATACATTCTTCATTATTAAAGTAGAATACACTATAACCATGTATGGCACCTCATACCAGGTTCATACTACATACATTCGTCATTATTAAAGTGGAATACACTGTGGCCATGCATGGCACCCCGTGTCATATTCATTTTAAAAGTATTCGTCATTGTTAAAGTGGAATACACTGCGGCCATGTATGGAACCTCTTATCAGGTTCATACTGCACATATTCGTCATTATTAAAGTGGAGTACGCTGCGGCCATGTATGGCACCGCATTCCAGATCCATACTTCACATATTCATTATTGTAAAAGTGGAATACACTGTGGCCATGTATGGCACATCTTGCCAGATTAATACTTCAAGTTTTCGTCTAGGTTAAAGTGGAATACACTGCGGCAAGGTATGGCACATCATGCTTGTCCATACTCCAAGTATTTGTCATTGTTAAACTGGTATACACTGTGGCCATGTATGGCACTTCTTGTCTGATTCATTCTAGAAGTATTTGTCATTGTTAAAGTGAAGTATAAACCGGCCATGTATGGCACCTCTTACCAGGTTCATACTACATACATTCGTCATTATTAAAGTGTAATACACTGTGGCCATGTATGGCACATCAAGCCAAGTCCATACTGCAAGTATTTGTCATTGTTTAACTGTAATACACTGTGGTCATGTATGGCACCTCGTGTCAGATTCATTTTAAAAGTATTCTTCATTGTTAAAGTGAAAAACACTTCGGCCATGTATGGCTCCTCTTACCAGGTTCATACTGCACATATTCGTCATTATTAAAGTGGAATACACTGCGGCCATGTATGGCACCCCATTCCAGATCCATACTAAGCATATACATCATTGTTAAACTGGAATACACTGTGGCCATGTATGGCACTTCTTGTCTGGTTCATTCTAGAAGTATTTGTCATTTTTAAAGTGAAATACACAGCGGCCATGTATGGCACCTCTTACCAGGGTCATACTACATACATTCGTCATTATTAAAGTGTAATACACTGTGGCCATGTATGGCACATCAAGCCAAGTCCATACTGCAAGTATTTGTCATTGTTTAACTGGAATACACTGTGGTCATGTATGGCACCTCGTGTCAGATTCATTTTAAAAGTATTCGTCATTGTTAAAGTGAAAAACACTGCGGCCATGTATGGCTCCTCTTACTAGGTTCATACTGCACATATTCGTCATTATTAAAGTGGAATACACTGCGGCCATGTATGGCACCCCATTCCAGATCCATACTAAGCATATACATCATTGTTAAAGTGGAATACACAGTGGCCATGTATGGCACATCATGCCCGATTCATACTAGCAGTTTTCGTCTAAGTTAAAGTGGAATACACTGCGGCCATGTATGGCATATCAAGCCTGTCCATACTCCAAGTATTTGTCGTCATTGATATACTTTAATACACTGTGGCCATGTATGGCACCTCTTGTCAGATTCATTCTAGAATTATTTGTCATTGTTAAAGTGGAATACACTGCGGCCATGTATGGCACCTCTTACAAGGTTCGTACTGCAAATATTCGTCATTATTAAAGTGGTATGCACAGCGGCCATGTATGACACATAATACCAGGTTCATACTAGACATATTCGTCATTGTTATAGACGAATGAATACACTGTGGCCATGTATGGCACATCATGCCAAGTCAATACTGCAAGTATTGGTCATTGTTTAACTGGAATACACTGTGGCCATGTATGGCACATCATGCCATGTCCATACTGCAAGTATTTGTCTTTGTTAAACTGGAGTTCACTGCGGCCATGTATGGCACATCATGCCATGTCCATACTGCAAGTATTTGTCACTGTTAAACTGGAATACACAGTGGCCATGTATAGCACCTCATACCAGGCTCATACTACATTTTTTCGTCTAGGTTAAAGTGATATTCATTTCGGCCATGTATGACACCTCCTGTAAGATTCATTCTTGATGTATTTGTAATTGTTAAAGTGGAATACAGAGCGGCCATATATGGCACTTCTTTCCGGGTTCTTACTGCACATATTCGTCATTATTAAAGTGGTATACACTGAGGCCATGTATGGCACATAATACCAGGTTCACATTAGACATATTCGTCATTGTTAGAGTGGAATACACTGTGGCCATGTATAGCACATCATGCCACGTCCATACTGCAAGTATTGGTCATTGTTAAACTGGAATACACTGTGACCATGTATGGCACATCATGCCAGATTCATACTAGAAGTTTTCGTCTAAGTTAAAGTGGAATACACTGAGGTCATGTATTGCACATAATGCCTGTCCATACTCCAAGTACACAGCGTCCATGTATGGCACCCCATTCCAGATCCATACTACACATATTCGTCATTATTAACGTGAAATACACTGTGGCCATTTATGGCACATCATGCCATGTCCATATTGTAAGTATTTTTCATTTTTAAACTGGAATACAATTTGGCCATTTATGGCACCTCATGCCAGATAATTTTTTCATCTAAGTTACAGTGGTATACATTGCGGCCATGTTTGGGATCTCATGCCAGATTCACGCTACTAATATTCATCATTGTTAAAGCGTTATACACCGTGGCCATGTATTGCACCTCATACCAGATATATACTGCAAGGTTTGAACTGACATGACTAGCAACAGAAATTATTATAAATCAGTTAATGCAGCATGTATTGATTTAAATGGTAGGTCAATTAAGGCTTCAATACATTTCACCAGAATAGCAAGTGCAATTAATGTATTTTGGTTTGAACTGACATGCAGCACATATGTTCGCAACAGAAATTACTTTAATCTCATGTATTAGTTTATGACTATTCGTTTCCTGTGTCAACGGCTGTTCTGGATAATGTGTTGATGCGCTGTTAATAACGGCCGTTAATAACATTCAAATTAAACTCTCCGATAATGCTATGCATATTAAATATGACAGCAAAACAATAAATTATTAACAAAATGTAGATGCCGAAATTAACTATTTTTGGTTACAACTTATATTTGATGAAACAGTCAGCCTACCATATATGTCAAATATATTTTACAACATATAAATCATTCATCTAATTTTAATAAGCCAATCAAGTACGAACAGTAAAGGTACGAATGTCGTGTTATTCTCACGCAGCACCGGCCTACATTAGTACATGATGGAATTTTATAAAGAGTTATCTATGGAAAAAAGGGCGATCACTCTACCGCTTATGTCATCGACAAAATTACAGGAGAAGCAAAATACTTGTTTTTAATCAGTGAACGGAATATGTATTATTATCAAACTCGATATAGCGTAAAATTATTTAAAAACGATGTAAGTTGTATCACCCACTTCATAGATAAATTTGTGTTAAATGGACGTGATAAAGAAATAAAATGTTTTAAGAAGATTTAATCCGGAGAGAAAATCAAATTGGCAAGTGATTGTGTCAGTTCTACAACCGACACAGATGTAGTCTAGCTTTGCAAATGTCTTGTAGATTTTGCTCGTCAATGATTCGCATGTATAATAAATCCATTGATCACATCGTCCCATCAACGCAATAACTCCGTAAGTGCACTTTGGTAAATTGTTCAGGAGAGACGAAAAACTGTTTTTTCCTTAACATTGGTACATATAAAGACACTGCCTTAGATTTACGTGTAATATACCTTTACTATGGTCACTCTTTTATGATATTTAAATTAAAACTATTTTAAATGAGTTAATGATAATAATTAAATCATAGTGACTTTGTGCGCTGAAAAGTTCAACGCAACAACTTACGGAGTTGTTGCACTGAAAAAAGTCAAAGCAACAACTGCACTTTGCTAAGATTTATAGTCTTAAATGCAGTTTTTGAATAATTGTGCTGGTTATTAGTATTAGTATGCAGCTTGCATTTGTAGTTGCTTATGATTTAAGTATATATAGCTTAACATATAAATAGTTCAGCCATAAAATTAAAAACATTGGATTCAGACCCAAAATGTATGGCCATGTCGTAAAAAATGCTAAAAAATCACAGATTATTTCATGGCAATCTATACTGTAAGAGTAGTACAAACAAAACTGATTAATGGTTTTTACAGGTATTTTTGGAAAAAGGACCCTTGTAAATGTGGGTAATTTTTGTCGTAAAAATGACCAAATTGGGATTCTTTTCATCATAAAATGGCCAATTGAGAATTGTTTACGTCAACATCTTGTAAATTGGGATGAGGTAATAGCCTAATAGGTACAATTCGGTACACTATTACATCAATAACATACTACTTATATTGATTAGTATGTAATATAAGGGTTGTATCAGTACATTACATTTAACAAATTCACTATTTTGCATTGGGAACGGGTCCTAGAAAAAGCCATGTGAATCCACGTTATTGCAAGATATCTTACTATGCCATGTATCTTGATAATCAGATATTGGCCATTATAACATCTAAAGGGGCTGGTCAATAATGAATAATCATTTTAACTCCTTATTAAACATGTAATTTTTACATTCACTTGATACTTTCTGAAGGGAAACAACATCCAATTTCACGTACACTTCATTTTTCAAGTAGGACGAGCTACTGCCCACATGAAATTTGCAATTCACTACCAGCGTTTAAAATTGTATAAACGCTGAGAATTTGTACATCAGTTCTTAATTAAGCAATATTTCAGAAGGATTAGTATTGGCATTGCTGCAATCACTTCACTCATAGAAGCATTTTCTTTTCTTCTAAAAAACTTATTCACATTTCACTCAAGGAAGGTTTTCTATAAGGTTAATCTGACACAGTTCAGCATATTTATATGATTTTATAGCATGTACAAACTGATAAGTAATAGATAGAGTATGGTTTTATTGAGTTGGTTAATTTAAACATCGAGATCGACGTAGCCCATCGAGGTGTTTAAATTAACCAATGAGATGAAACCATACTCTATTTGTTTTGTAGCATGTTTATTTCAGCTCCCTGTCATACTCTAACTTTTCAATAACTGATAGTTGTAGTACACAATTTATTCTGACAGGTGTTATTTTCAATTGAACGATTTACACCTGTGCTATTACAAAGAGAATTTGAAATAACCATGCTACAAGCATCATTTTTGCAACACATTCACTTTATACATTTTTAAAAGTCATGATACACGATTGGAATAATCCTTTTGGTACAAAGTTTACAGAAATTGGTGAGGTATCATTCCATCACATAACTTGCAATGTGAGAGTATAATAAAACCATGACAAAAATATCATAATACAGTTGAGTGTAATAAACATGAACAATAAATAAGGTCAAATCATCACATTTTGGCCGTTTCTGTTCAGTTCAGAGTGTAATAGATTTCCGAAACTGGTAATTCCGGGGTTACGGAAATCAGTGAAGCAGTTCTGTCTGTTCAGAGTGTTACAGAGAAGACTAAAGCAGCTACATTTATAAAATTTATGTGTATTTCATGTGGCATTTTTGGAGTATGTGGTAAATAGAATCTCCCTTTCATTTAATACTGAATTTACTAAACTTATTGGATGCAATTTATCCATTTTGTTTAATAAATTTATTATTAGAATGGCACTCTTTTATTTATAGGTTCTGGTAGCTTTGAATGTTTACTTACACATGGCATCAAACTTACTGCTAGGGAATACCATCATGGTCATCATGTGTTGGATCAATTGTCCAAGTTTCTAGGGAATGTCCCTTTGATGTTCATGCCATCAGTGGCAGTGTCTACGTTCTTAAATCACTGATGTCAGTTCATTGCCAACTGAGTAACATTGTAGATTTTATTACATGATTTGTTTGTTTGTTTATAAGGTGGTTTACATCATTTTCAACACATTTAAGGTTATATATGACGGTCAATTTTATTTTGTGGTGGTGGAAGCAGACCACCCACTTTACTGGGTAAAACCAGTACTGTACACCTCCCGCCATCCATAAGAATTGACTTTTCCTCACTAACATACATGATTCGGGAAGCTTGTATGGCCAAGTCCACTGAGCAGTTTGTATTGTTGGTTGAACATTCAATGGTAGAATGAACAGAATATTACTCTGTTATACATAGAACATTGTTATGGCATACCACAACATGGTCACAAAGTATCTATTCTTATTCTGAACTGAACAGTTAGTTTAAACTTATTTATTTTACATTGATTGTAACAAAAGCTCTATGAACTTATTTGAACCACTCTCGATGTCTTCCTGGGTAGAACCAGTACTAAGCAAATGCAGATAAAGTCTTGCTGAGGGACACAACACATACATGTATGGTTATGGCACTCCACAAAACAGTTAAAAGTCTTTATTTTGGTAGCAGCCATTGCTTCCAAAAGCATATAAACACCTCACAGGATTCCCTTTTAGCAATTATTTCATTCCAAATATATGAAAAGCCATCGCCTGACCCCATAGAGTAAATGGTTAAGTTAAAGTTGCTTAACTTGGACGTGGAGTATAAACTTGATGCATAGCATCATGGGTAGACACAACACTTGTTGCAGGTCAAAACAAATACTAATATGACTTGTCTGAATGTCTGAGTAATTGGTTTATCAATAATAAATAATTTGACCTCAGTTCTTAAGTAGATATCCACAATCAAGCATAGTCCTCACCATCACATGTACAAAGTTTGATGCCATTAAACCAATTTAAATTACAATTTGTTTGTAACAGGATTTATTATATAACACAGACACAATAAACACATGCACATTTCTTTTCTTTGAGATTGGATAGCATGCAGGTAGTTCTTTTCTATGAAGTAGATATTAAAAAACACTGGTAATTATTTTGTGTTATCATACCTACCTCAAGTAAAATTGTTAAATTTCCCATAAACGGACTCAGAAACATTTCCCCCTATTACCCTCTACACCATTATATGCATACAAATGAATCAAAAAGTCTTAAGCACAATGTTGAACATGCTGAATTTCCATAGACGGACCATGAAACACTTTCACTATTGCCCGCTAAATACACTGTTACATGCACAAACATGATAAGCGCTCGTTTAGAAAAACTCAATGTTTACATATAAAATTATAATCGTTGCCTTTACTGTTGATTACAGTGTAAAAATAATCTTTGTAATGTTTTGTTTCAAAAGAATATTTAGCAGAACCAATTTTTTTTTAATGTATTTTTCAGTATAGTAAAATAAATATTACATTCCTGTGAGATTGAGTGAATATTTTCAACCTTCAGAAAGAAATCTCATGTAATATTCACCCTCACAGGAATGTAATATTCTGGATAGCATTGACATAATAAAACAGGTATAATTATTTCTGTTAGGATAGAATTACATCAAATAGGGAATTATATCCTATTATTCAATAAGGATAAAACCAATATCTAGTATAGTATTATATTAGGAAAGATAAAACACGGGCAATCATATTTAAATTGATAAAAACAAAATGACAAATATTTTTGTCAATTTCTAATTAACAATTTAGTATGTTTTCTTCTTAATCTATAGTTTTAGAGTTCTCAATATCAACAGTGTTGATCAGTGATTTAAGTTTTATTTTGGGGGAAAATTGTAAACGTTGCCTTATTTTGTATGAATAATATATTTTTTGTAAGCTTAATAATAAATTAAAAAAATTATGACATCATATTAATTTAGTGACATCACTGTCTTGTCATAAGTCATGATACTCAGATTAATTGAATGCAATAACTCAGTAAGTGCATTTACAGAGTTATTGTAAGTGCACTTACAGAGTTTTTGCATTGAAACATGCAATGCAACAACTCCGTAAGTGCACTTATTGAGTTGTTGCATTGAACTTTTTCATGACTGCAGATAGTGAGTTGTGCATCTAATGAAATAAAATCCCGAAAAGTGCCAAATCAACTCTAAACTTTTGATAGAACATATATCTCAATGTGAGAGACCCATATATGCAAAAAAGTGATTTTCTGAAAACTTGTCGCTTATGGAGTTATTGCGTTGATGGGACGACATGTCCATCACACAGTTCCGTTTTTGTACCCAGGCACAACTGGTTACATTGGATACAAAAAAATACAAAATCATTTGGATCATTTTTTTGTACCCAGGCACAACTGGTTACATTGGATATAAAAGTATTGGACATGTTTCCATTAATAATTATATTATATATACATTATATTATATTATACATTATATATATATAGGATATACCTTAGTTTTGGATAAATTGTTACACAGGGCTACACCAGGTACAGACTGGGTACACGTGTGTACAACTAATAATATTAATAGATTTGGAGCACATTAGTTTTGGGTACATGGTTACACATGGATACACCAGGTACACACTGGGTACAAGTGGGTAAAACTAATAATATTAATAGATTTGAGGCAGACCAATTTTGGGTTCATGGTTACACAGGGTTACACAAGGTAACAACTGGGTACAAGTGAGTATACAACTAATAATAATAATAGATTTGAGGCACATCAATTTTGGATACATGGTTACACAGGGCTTGAAGCAGACAAACTACTAACTCAGTAACTGGCTACAACGTATACATAAAAATAATACCACCCACTCCCTACCCCCACCCATTTGAAACAAAATGTTTGTTATTTATTGTTTACATATTTATGTGTTGTTTTGGGCAATTCTTACACATATTGCTATGTTGCCCTCCGCCGCCCCGTCCCCCCCCCCCCTCCGCCCCTCCCCCACCACTTCCCCCTTCCACACAAGTACGTACTTTAGCATAAACATATAAATATATATATAATTTTGGTTTGGGATTTCTTGTAGCATTATGCATTTTATTCATACTTCACCCATATTGGGGCAAAAGTTCAGAAAGAAAGCATTTGTCCCGATATCTAATATCAAAATTGCCTGTGTATAAATCATTTTAAAGTGTTTTCATATACATCTACTTTAAACAGATTTATGATACGAAGCTATCTTGGATGAAAACGTTTTTCGCAATCAGAACTCATACTCATTGTAATAAAATAATAAATTAGCGAGTGCCTATCTATTGCGCACGTAGGCAAATAAACTTCTTCCGAATGAAGTATCATTGAAGTTTCATAAATTTTGCAATAAACGGACACATAATTTACCTTTGTTTGTTTTCAGACATATGAACGTATAAAACTCCCTTAATCGTGTAAGTGGTCTCCTAACCAAGCGATATTTGGTCCTAGGTATTCATAAATTATACATGTTATGATACACTTGACTATCGTCGAAAGTGGCTGTAGAAACGATGGCCCTATTAATAAATCAATAAATTATACGCGTTAAGATAAACTTGAATATCGTGTTATGTACGGAATCGTATTCGTGCCTCGTCTTGTTAGGTTATATTGAATTTCTCAATTTGCAGTAACTCGAGTTGTTATGATATACATCTCTATAAATCGATATTTATATTCAACCAGCCAAATTGGATCAGTAATACCAGAGTCATGGCCCTTGATTTTTTCTGGAAAATGCCGTTTTCTGCCCTGTGAACACTCTAGCACCTTCATGTATTATTTGATCTTTATCAAACTTGCATAGATTGTTAATATCAATAAAAGTTCGGACAAGTTCGAAAACCAGCCAAATCGGATCAGTAACATCAGAGTTATGGCCCTTGTTTTGTTTCCTGAAAAATGCCGTGTTCTGCCTTGTGAACACTCTAGCACCTTCATTTATTATTTAATCTTTACCAAATTTGCATAAATTGTTAATATCAATAAACACTTGGGCAAGTTCGAAAACCAGTTAAATTGGGTAGCTAATATCAGAGTTATGGCCCTTGTTTTTTTCTGAAAAATGCCATTTTCTGCCTTGTGAACACTCTAGCACCTTCATTTATTATTTGATCTTTACCAAACTTGCAGAGATAGTTAATATCAATGAAAACTTAGACAAGATAAAAAACCAGCCAGATCGGATCAGTAACACAAGAGTTATGGCCCTTGTTTTTTCTAAAAAATGTCATTTTCTGTCTGGTGAACACTCCAGCACCTTCATTTATTATTTGATCTTTACCAATCTTGCACAGATTGTTAATAGCAATGAAATCTTGTACGTGTTCGTAAAAAACAGCAACATCGGACCATTTATGCCGGAGTTATGAGCTTTGTCTTTGCTAAAATATGCCCTTTTTTGCCTTGTGAACAATTTTTTTTTTTAATTTTTTTTAATTTTTTTTTCTATTTTGTAATTTTTTCTATTTCTTTTATTTTTTTTATTTTTTTATTTTTAATTCTTTATTATTATTTTTTTCAACGCCGTGATGGATTTGACGAAAGTTAGCCGGAAGCATTGGTATGATTATGTAGTTGTGCCTATTGCGATTTTTTCAAGTTCGTTGAATTATGATAGAGTTACGGCCCTTGACATTTTTACTTTAAATTTCTTGCGGTGCTGCTCCTCCTAAACGCCTTGTTGGATTTCGAGGAAACTTGGCAGGAAGCATCGGTAAAGTGTCTAGTTTGTGAATATCGCGCTTTTGTTCCAGTTCGCTGCAGTTATGGCCCTTTGACATTTTTACATTAAATTTCTTGTCGGCGCTACTCCTCCTAAACCGCTTGTTGGATTTCTACGAAATTTGGCAGGAAAGAAATATAAAAAGATCGGACAGGGAAAGTAGCATTCAAGGAGGACAGTCAACCACAAAACACAGAAACAAACACGCAAACAGACAAGCAAGAAGGCAAAAGTAATAATAAATGCAAACGACATTACAAACACAAAAGGGTTGACAATAGGGCTACCGCCTTGGAACGGTCACTGGCAAAGTGGGCCACTCGGGGTTTAAACCGATTCTAGGGTGCACCAAACCTCACACTTACCCTACTGTTATCCCATTAAACAGGACAGTGTAAATAAAGAAATCCCCGCCATGATCTAATCTCTAACCATCAAGGTAGCATCAATAGGCAATATTAAGGAAAAACTTGATCAATGAATGTCATACAATCCCTGTAGGGAAATGTATGACGACAACCCTTGATATCAGAGCCGTTTTAGCCAGCCTCTTGTTTAGATTTTAAATCGACATATTTATATCACATAATTGACAAACTATACATAGCTTGAAATGAATATCTGATAAATATCTCGCGTAATACAGATATTACTCATTAATTAAGTTCTTTTATATTGATATATTTGTATTTGTTTTGTTTCAACGCGATATAAATAAAATAAAATAATGTCAAGTTCACTAAAAATTATCTATTGTAAAATAAAGAACCTTTTCAATGTAGTTGTTTTGCATCTATTGAATTACGTCGTGTTTTGTCGACATACATATATCGATTTATAGATATATATTATAAAAACTGGAGTTATTTTAAATTGAGAAGTTCAATATAACCCAACAAGACGAGGCACGAATACGCTTCCGTAGTTATGTGTTTGTATAAACGAAAAACAGAATGCAAGTGTTTTCCACTATTTGGCTTGAACGCATACTCGTTAGAAAAAAAGATCTGTATATGAATGGCGTTTTAAATGTAAATGAAACGGAACAAAAATCATCATTTACATTAAACCGTATTTTTAATTTTTTTTAATTAAACCGATCGCGCATGCTGGCAATTTATTATATTGGGAGTATGTTGTCCAGTGGTAGAACATCAGATTCTAGATCGAGAAGTCGTGGGTTCGATCTTCGCCTTGGACATGTTATTTATCATTTATCATTTAGCAAGATAATTAATCCATATTTCTTATTTCTGGTCCTAACCAGGAAGCCATCGGAAGCGATTCGTATCCATTGCAAGAACTCATTTCGCAATCGATGTAAAACGAATGTGTTTAAACTTATATATTCGGATGTAAGATAAGTCAATTATATATGTAGCACAATTATTGGACATATATCTTTGTTAGCTGTTAACCTAATTTATTGTGTCTGTCTTTCTGTCTGGTCTGGTCTATCTGTCTGTATGTATGTATGTATGTCTGTCTGTGTGTGTGCGTGTGTGTGTGACAATGAGCCAAATCGATGCATAGGTTACATATTTTCAGAACACAATGACTCTAAACGTTACCGATTACAGAATACTTGCGAGACTGTTCAGACCGTCGATCAGCAAAAACTACAACCCTTATTTATTTGGAAAATGCTGGATTTGTTATGAGCCAACAGTTAACACATATGTGCAGATATTTATTCTGCGGTGCAGCTAATGAAAGCTGTACGATACAATCATGGAGAAGTACATCGAACCCTGACTATCGCATTGTCCTGCATTTACACATCTTGCGTGACTAGGAGAAATGCACGTCAGCAGTGACAATGTTTTGTCTATTTAGATAACGGTATTTGTTTTTGATATATAGTACTATCTATCTTAATAAGTTGTTTCAGTTCGCATTAGATACCAATCTAAATATAGTAGAGTTGACCTTAAGAATTGGTTTCCTTATATGGTATTCATTGCATGCATAAATTCCTTGAAATGGAAGTGGTTGCCATGTACTATGATATACCCTTAAATACGGCCAAATATAATTGTGTGCTATATGAAATCTAATACGCAAATTTGTATAATCTTATCAGTGTTGTTACGTAATGGTGATTAACTGCCTAATCGGACACCACAGTTAATTGCGTAACAGTAATTATCGACGCAACGAACGTTTGTAGCCTAACAAGTTCACTAAATATGAAGATAGTGAGAACATGAAACAACCATACTAACCAAAATACACGTAGACTAAGAGAGGAAATACGAAGATTTCTTAGATTTTAGTTATTTATTTATTTTACAGATAGCAAAGGTATTAAATTCAAAAATAGAAAACTAAAACACTAAAAAAAACGAGTTCAAACTGGAACAAATATTAACTCAAAATCTGAAGGTAACACATACATTCGCCAGCTTATATAATGTAATTATACTAAAGTGATATAATAATCAAATTAAACGTTTACAATCCAGACTAATCGATATATGGTAACAGTTTGTATTTGTTTAGTATTAGTATGTCATAATATAATAATAATAATAATAATAAATATTTATTTCTTAAAAAAATATACATTATAGAAGAAGAATGATATTTCATTTTATAATTGAAACATCCCAAAAATGTATTGGCTCGAAACATCCTGGACGAAACATCCCGAGACGAACTGGTTTTGGCACGAAATGACCCGGAGCCATTTTAGTGTCGTCATGTTTATTTTTTATTGATCAGGGCACCGACTTTCGTGGAAATGAGGCCGTGGAAATGACGTCATCTCATGAATAATTATGAGCATTTCCGCTATTAATAGAAACAACTTCCTTTTTTTCCTTTTCGAGTTTCTCGTTACTAAGACATGTTTTTTCAAGTCATATGTCAAATTCGTGCATGCTTGAGTCATTCTCTTTCCAATGATATATGGTTGTATTTTAGTCATCCGTTTTTATTGAAAATATTGAGGGAAATTTAGAAGGGATTTTCTAAAGTCTATTCAATAAAGAAGTATATTTTAAAATCACACGTAATTTCGATTACTATTTAAAGACGTATATATAACCCAATACGTAGAGATATCTTGTAGTTTTCAAGATTTGTTTGCAGTAAGAGACGTTTTGAAATTGAAGTGTTGTCAATTTGAAAAAAAGGAATTATGCCTTAGACTCGTATAATTATGATGAGGTAAGCAATACTGTTTTTAATCTTTAGAATACTTTACAGAAGTCATGTATTTTACGTCATGTTCGGCACATGTTAGGCCATATATGACGGTCGATTATTTGTGGTAGAGGCAGACCACCCGATTTGTCCTGGATAGAACCAGTACTGTATAACTCCCGCCATCATTAAAAATCGACGCTTTCTCACTTGGCAAGTCGAGTTCCTAGTGGGATTCGAACCACAGCGGTGCAAGGTAAGACCGTTTTACTATCCCGGCCAAGGACATTTTCTTTTCTAATAAAAGTGTAAATATTGACGGTGGTTTGTGCGTGCGTGCGTGCGTGTGTGTGTGGATGGGGCGTGTATACCAAGGGAAAATTTCAAGATATACCCATAATAGTGAGGACTGGAATGGAAACGACGACTTCCTCGATAAGCGTTATGTACTATTCAATATAATTCCATGTCATTGAAATGGCGCACACACGGAATACCCGATTTTACGTAGCATGTCTGTACAGATCGTTGTATTGATATTGTTAATACACCGTAAAATAACCTTTAACCTCTGTTGATCAATACGATGTTTGAGTTCGTAAACTTTATTATATGTTTGTCTGATGAATGCATATCGTTTGTTAGATATAAATCAATCAGTTCTGTTATTAAAGTGACACACGGCAATCTTGAGTTTTATTCAAACATTAAAATTTGCTCCTCAATTTACTTATCCTGCGTCGTTTTGACTTTAAAACTGCTTGCATATGATTAAATAAAAAATTGAGATTTCAATTTTCTTTATCATTTCACAATTTTTTTAAATATCTTATTGATGCACTATTATAAAAAGTTAGTAATACGTAAAAATAATTTGCTTTGAACTATTCTAACAATTAGTATTAATGATTGAACAATTGCAAGTGAAGAGAAAAACTAACGGGACGCCGTGAGTTTTTAAAAAATCAAGATTGCCGTGTGTCCCTTTAATTTGAAGGATTTTTGCTTTTTGGATTATAATTGTTTTAGCTTACCCTATTTTCACCCCAGTAAATCGATGCAGTGTAAATAAAGATATCCCCGCCATGCTATATAATCACTGGACATTAATATCGGAAAATGGTGAATAGTGAGTGATCGTTCAGAAATATTCAACCAATCGAAATAGGTAGTCTTTTTTTTATCTTTTTTTTTTATTAAAACTATTGCATCATTTCTATCAGAGAGGTTTAGGAAATTCAGGTTGTTCGAAGAACACTCTGGGTAACCTAAAGAATATCGGTGGGAAAATCCGCTGCAACCGCTTTATTGTATATAACTTGCAATACAATAATACCCTGTATGGTACAAGCAAAACATTAACTACAAAGGGTTCCAATAATATTGAAATACCTCTTTGCATGTTTTATAGACTTGAGTGAAGCATTTGGTAAATAAACAGTAACAATATAAATCATAAACTAAAAGTATATAATATAAAGAGACCAAACTTATTGTTTTCGATAAGTGCATGATTTAAAATGCTCTGTGAGAACTAGTAAGAGCCTAAACGAAACATTTATTACCAACACAGGTGTATAATTAACCCTAGATTTGTATCGTTATATTTAAATGATAGTTGTGAATTGCTTAATGGATCCTGCAACAAAGTGTCCACAGATGATTTAAATTGATCATTTTTGATCAAGGCTGATGATATTGTTTTATTGTCAGCGATTGGAAGCGGTTTACAAATCTCTCTGTATATTTTATTTTTGTTTTTTATCAAATTGGAATTTATCAATAAGATTATTTTTTTAACAAATCAGTAACTTATTAAAGAATTACGACTTAAGTTATACTGGAAGGTAGCCTAGAATTATTTCAAGAATATAAATATTTTTGAATCATTTTTAAACCATCTGGTACAGTTTCCTTCGAAATAATAAAAAGTACATTTTATAAGGCCTTAACAGCTTAATTGTGCATACGCAAAGTTTTGTTTCAAATAAAATTAATGTACATGAGCGACTGTGCTTACTTGCCAAACTTTCAGGCTTCAAAAAGAGGGACACATCTTATTGAAGCACGAATTGGCCCAAACATGCTAGTGGGTCTGGAATGCACACCACCACACCCTCCACCCACCACCGCTCCATCGGACATTTTTGGGAAACTGAAACATATAAAATGTCACGTTCTGAATCCCCACTCTGTGCACGGCACCCAATACGCACTAAATACGCGAATGGGAACCAGCTCATGAAAATAATAAGCATGTCAAGATCAAAAATGATTTAAATTAAAACCTGCAATTTCATATTTTAATATAAAATGATATAGGATATAAGGCTCTGACGTGTATCGTATCTTTTTATCCAACCAGTTTATTCACAGTCACGAATTTAAGATTCTGCTTATCATATAACACACCTATGGCGTTATAGTTTCAATATAATGTTGTCAATTTACCTTGCATACAGCAGCAATGTGTAAGAAACAAACATAACGTTTCCTTGTGTCAGCTATGTTACGCGGCTACTACAAATAATGCGACACCGTAATCCAAATTTAACGTTACTAACATGCATTTTATAAAGTAAGATTTCAAACATTGATGAATATTTAATGTGTTTGAACTTATCGTATCATATACCATGCAGACAATTGGGACTATATGTCTGAAATGTTTTAACACACACACACACGCACGCACGCACGCACACACGCAGGCACGCACAAACAGGGATTCGGTACTCATTTTCTTCTATAATACAATAGTGTATTATGATAAATAAGTCATGATTTTATTACACTCCCGGAATCCGTGTTATTTGATGAAAGTAATAATATTATTCTTCAACCATGTGAATATTGTATTCAAACAATGTGTTATATTGTAGTGAGATTTGAAGTATTGATTTTTTTATATCATCTACAAAGTTTCTACCAAAAGACTACACATCTTTAGAAGTTATGTAAACATAAACCAAACAAAATAACGTTAATAGCATGACATACCACGAAAGCTTAAATATTCCATAGATAATATCTGTTCAATAAATATACATTTTAAAGGGGCACACGGCAATCGTGATTTTTTAAAAACTTACGTGGCGCCCTGTTAGTTTTTCTACATAACGTGCATCTGTTCAATCATTAATATTAATTATAAGAATAGTACAAAGCAACTTGTCTGTGCATATCATTAACTGTTGAATTTAAACAATAATCTATTTAAACATATGGTAGAATAAGACGAAACAAATTAAAAATATAATTTGAAGTATATGCAAACAGGCTTAAAGTCAAAATGATACTGGATAAATAAATCGAGACGTTATTTCAGTGCTTAATAAGCACGTCAAGATTGTCCTGTGTCCCTTTAAAAGGCTTCAATAAGCACTGTGTCAGGTTATTTCTGACCTATGCATCTTGTTCGGTTATTTCTCAAGTTTGAAAAAGAGATCCTATCAACTACCAACTTAGTTTAATAATATTGTACTGCAGATATGTTACAATACATCAATTTAACATCACAATATTCATAGAAACATATGCAAATGGATTGAACTACAAGTTATTACAACATTAGTAACAGTTCTCTCCATTGTGGCTGAAAAAGTGTATATGATTATCGGTTTGAAATTGTAACAATATATTTAAATCTAAATTTGATAAGGAAAAACGAAGAAAAAAATAATAAAAAAATCCAAAAATGTAAACTCTGCCGTGCCATTCTACCCCCAAGCAATCTCCACCGAAATAACACCACAATATCCCCGTTCAGGCTGGTAGAAACATAGCGACAGTTGATATAGACAAAATACAACGTTATATTGATACAAAGTTAAGGATTTTGGAATCGTTTAGTGCTTTTAATATAGTTTTGAACTTGAGTAAATAGAATATGATTTTCCTCGTCTCTTAGTTGGTCGATGCCGTATAAAAGTTTGTGAGTACTTAAAGGATGAAATAAACGAGTGTCTAAAAATAATTGCCGTCTTTCATTTCTGAAAATTACACATCTAAACAAATAATGCTCAACATTTTCAAAACCATCACCACATATACAATTGGGATTATCCCTCAAATTATTAAGAAAGAGATCAGCGTTTAAATTGCTGCAGTTGTTTCGCAAACGCGCATGTAGAACTGAAAGGTATCTTTCACCCAGTATGTAGTATTGGGGTACTATCGGTGGTTTAAAGTAATTGTTAAGTCTAATTTTAAAACTCGAAAGGGATGGTGCTTCGCGAATATTAATATCAAGTTCATTCCAAAGTTTTAGAGATGACGGTAAAACTGATCTCGAAAACAATTCTGTTCTTCTAGGTAAAGTAACGAAGTTGGAACTGTTTCTCAAGTTGTAAGGAATCGATTTCCGAAACAGTTGCAGGGAATATTCCATTCAAGTAACTCGGTAAATCTCCATTTGTAAACTTAAAGGTCAATATCAACCTTTGGATGTGTCTTCGGTCGGCCAGAGAGACCCAACCAATTTCAGTTAACAATGTTTGTATAGACAGAACGAGTCAGGCCAGTAACTTTTCGCGCGGCTTCCTATTGTATTTTTTCTAAGTTATCTTTTTCATAATGTGTACAACTATCCCATACTATAGCCGCGTATTCTAAAATAGGGCGAAGGTAAGATTTATATATTTGATTAAGCGTTTGACGTTTTAATTTAAATTTCATTAATTTCATTGAACCTAATACCTTAGACGCAGATATTACAATATTTGAAATATGTTGATGCCAGGACCCATCATTACAAAGGGTTACTCCTAGATGTTTATGATGGTCAACAAAGTTAAGTGGTGTATTTTCAAATATCAAAGACGGACGGTTTCTGTTTGCAAGTGAAAAGAAGATAACTTCAGTTTTAGATGGATTACATTTTACTAGCCATTGCGTTGACCAATTCGATATTTTACACAAGTCCTCATTAATTAAATACCTATATAATAGCAGATACTAATATATTAGCAAATACCTATATAATAGAAAATACCTATGTTTTAGCAAATACCTATATAATAGCATATATATATATATATATTAGCAATACCTATATAATATCAAATACCTATATAATAGCAAATATCTATATAATAGCAAATACCTATATAATAGCAAATACCTAAAATGTTACAGTATCTATATAAAAAAGGCAATGAACTGACCATCTGCAAGATGATGATAATGAATGATGATGACGACGACGACGACGAGTAACATAATTGACCGGCTCTTTTCTTAACTGGTACCCTTTCGTAATTTGTGTTTATTTATAACATTAAGTTACAACAGGAGACAGAATATATAACTTTCACATCTGGTCAACTTCCGGTAGGTTGAAATATTCAGTAGGTGAAAATAAAGGGGTTTACTCGGACTTTATCCTCAAACTCTATATGAAAAATGAAAACATTAGACCATGATTTAAATTAAATGTATCCATATTGGTGTTTTAAAATCAGACAACACTAAAAGAAGATACATAGATCTACACAAAAAATAAAGCTTTTAATATAATTATCACTACAAACTAGTTTTATAAAGCGCTAAAGTCAGTTGAGCACCAACGATAAACACCGAGTTTACCCCCTACCAGAATGTGAAGGTCTTTTATTTTATTGATCACTGATTGGTCAAATTATTTTGATGATGTCATGTGAAAGTTATGAATATGCCGGTAATATTCTATTTTAAAACTTTTCTGTATAGGTATAAAAAGCTGTTATTATTCTATATAGGTAGTGGGTCCCAAGCTGTTATTATTATATATAGGTAGTCGGTCCAAAGCTGTTACTAGTGGATTCCAAACTCTTTCTATTCTATAATTATAGGTAGTAGATAACAAACCACTAAGTGTGGAAACCAGTACATATATTTTGAGAGGTAAAATCTCAGGAATCGATACCTATATAATAGCAAATACCTATATAATAGAAAATACCTATATATTAGCATGGATTTATATACACATAAATCCATGATATTAGCAAATACCTATATAATAGCAAATACCTATTATTAGCAAATACCTATATATTAGCAATTACCTATACAATAGCAAATACCTTTAAAATAGCAAATACGTATATAATAGCAAATACCAATATATTAGCAAATACCTATATAATAGCATATATATATATATATATTATATAATAGCAAATACCTATATAATAGCAAATAAATATATATTAGAAAATATCTTTATATAAGCAAATACCTAAATATTAGCAAATATCTATATATTAGCAAATACTTATATAATCAGATAATAGCAACTATCTATATAATAGCAAATACCTATAAATTAGCAAATGCCTATATAATAGCAAATACCTGTATAACAGCACATACCATTATAATAGTAAATACCTATATATTAGCAAATACCTATATATTAGCAAATACCCATATAATAGCAAATACCTATATAATAGCAAATACCTATAAAATAGCAAATACCTATATAATAGAAAATACCTATAAAATAGCAAATATCTATATAATAGCAAATACTTATATATTAGCAAATGCCTATATATTAGCAAATACCTATATAATAGCAAATACCAGTATATTAGCAAATACCTATATAATAACAAATACCTATATAATATCAAATACCTATATAAAAGCAAATACCTATATAATAGCAAATACCTGAAATGTTACAGTATTTATATAAAAAACGGCGATGAACTGACCATGAATAATGAATGATGATGACGACGACGACGACGACGACGACGAGTGACATAATTGAGCGTCTCTTTTCTTAATTGGTACTCTTTCGTAATTTGTGTTTATTTATAGCATTAGTTTACAGCAGGAGACCAGAATATGTAATATTCTATTTTAAGACTTCTGGTATTCCCCAACTTTCTTTTGACATCTTTACTTGTGTTGTTATTTATATTTACAGACAGCTTATACACCATCAAGTAAGCATTCATGCTTTGTTTTAGTTTACATATAATGTATATCTTTGATTTAGATATATACTTTTCAACTCATTTTTAACTCGACAAACGCAGGCAGATGTAATAGGCTACAGATGTAATGTTGTTTACTGCCTGGACTGTCGTCCTGGTTTACATGTTCACATCAGTTTATATTTCGCATGTGACATCAATTAGTAGCTAATATGTTCACTTATGTTTCACTGCTAAACTATATGATTTTTAAATGTCAAAACAACTTCAGTTGAGGAAAACAACTAGTAAATTATATCATTTAGCTTGAAATGGTCTCGAAGAAAATGAGTCGTAGTTTTGGAAAATCTGTAAAGAGTGTTTTTTAAAAGAAAACGTGCTCAGAATTTAGTCCTGAAAAGTTATATCATTTGAGTTTTAACAGGATCCGTCTATACTAAATATGTTTTTAAACATAATAATCGAAAGGCGAACAGGGCATTCCTAGAAAAATCGAAAAAATCAAAGGGGGGAAAGTCGTATAACCGCAATTGACGTCATTGGGAACAAAAAAAAGCCATTAGTACTAAGTACATAGGGAAAGCGCGCAAAACAGTATAGTGTGTATGAAAATGTCGAATTTAACTGTTTTTACAAAATTCTGACAGTAAGTCTCCCCGGCCCCAACACCGCATATCTTTGGTACATGATACACTACTCAACTTTTATAATCGGTAAGCCAATGTTTTTGAAAATAACACAAATATTAAAAGCTGGAATCACCGAAACGCATTACCAATTTGTTTTATTAAGTTTATTAACAATGTAATCTGATTTTTATTCAGATTACATTGTTGATAACCTTAATAAAATATTGGTATGTGTTTCGGTGATTTTCAGTTTGATAGTATCTTTGTGTTATTTTCAAAAAACCTGGTGCGACCGGTATAAAAGTTGAATAGTGTACACTAAGTGCGAAATGCAGTATATTTCCGAATGCGTCATGTGGACATGGTCTAATACTTGTACATTAATACGAGCGTCAGATAATAAGGACTTGACTTTTGCCGAAAGTAGACATTGAAAAATATATTAAGTACTTGTTTATTTTTCATATAATTGATAAAAACAAAACAAAAACAACAACAACATTATAAATGACACAGCATCTAATTTCTATAGTACCAGAGAGTATATATATGCTTAAAGTCCCCGCCACCTGGTGACCAAACCATTCGAGGAGTGGCACCTATTAGATTTGGATATATATATCATAACACTAGGTTTCCCTAAATGGTGCGTGCTTTTGTGATATACCGACGTATGTACCCTAATTAGGCTGTACTTCAATAGTTGCACCGCAGTATTTGCTTAGTCTGTATTGATATTTTGGGGGCAGTGGAGACTAGAGAGCGTGTCATATTCATAATTTTGATTAGAGCATCAGCGAAAACTGACCATCAGTGACCAGAAATAAGACATGCATAATACATTCTGGTAGGTGATAAACTCGGGGGTCTAAGTTCCTGAATGTTCAACCCAGATTTACTGTTAAAATTAAAGTATCTACAGTGTGATTATTTTAAAACCCTGCATATTTCATGAACATTCATGTCAATTGAATCAATATATGTAGCCTTTCAAAAGCAAAATCTTGAAAATTATCGTCTATGATACTAGTTATTTTTATTTTACTATAGAACCTAAGGATTAAAACCGAGTAACGTACATTTTATCACCTACTGAAAATAAGGATTAAATCTCAACATCTCTGCAATGAAATATTATGAATTGCAAGCAACGCTCCTAGAGTGGTTGTGTTGATGGAGACTTAATACTATAGTAAATTATGGTGCCGAAAATATATGCTGTTTCATTTATTTTGTTTTTCTTCATTTTTAGTCAAATATGGATAATATCTAATAAATATATTTGTTCCATGTCTACTTATCGGCAAAAAAAATCTGACGCTCGTATTTAGACCAGGTCCATTCATTCGGAATATACTACATTTCGCGGTTATTGTGTATGTACCAGTATTGCAGGTGTTGCGGGTGACTTACTGTCAGATTTCGATGAAAACAATGTTTTACAGTTTTTTTGTTTGTTGTTGCTCTCAGTGTATAAATACATATGTATTTTGTGTAGATTAGTGAAATAGTGTAATGAACCGCTGAACGTAACGAATGACATGACACGATAGTCTTTACAAGCTCTCCATTTGCACCTGCACAGCGTTCGACTTCATCATCAGTTGATGATCCGATGTACTTTCGTCTCAGACCACGTATTCTGGCTCAAAATCGTAAGGTTGCACATTGTGTAACCATCTATCACGGCATTTCCTCTGACTCGCAGTGATATCATGATCGCTTAATCTCACATTTTCACACAAGGTAACGTACTGTTTTGCGTTCAGTCGCCTGAGCATGGTAAACAAAAAATAGTTGTTGGTGTCGCAATGACGTAGACTTCCGGTAATTCGCGCAAGAGTTGGGTTTCACCGCTGGTGGTAGATTTTTGTCGATATTTGTAGCAATGCCTGTTCGCCTGTTCTGATTTTTATCTTTACAAACATATTTTCACTGAACATACATCAATGGCATAGTAAAAATCGTATTTATAATGATATTTAAAACTTAAAAACATATCAAAAGCGGATTTGTTGATTTAAGACTAAGTTCTGCTTTAACTAAGAAAATGAGTCATATTTTATTGAAATCGGTCAAGTATCTCAAAGGTTGTGGTGAGTTTAAAACAGAAATTCACCATAGTGAGTCGTTGATGTCGCCAATAATATACATACTGAGAGAAAAAAGTTTTGCAAGTTTTTTTACATGAAATAGTACTGTATACAAGATATACTGACATTTTGGGAATTTACGGGCTTTGACCCCTATGTTCATTTATTCGTTACGTCATTAAGCTGTTCGACTGTTATTGATGTGTGTTTAATAAAATATTGTGTCTATGGCAGTAGTTTCTTGATTTTACAACCAAAAATGTATAATTTCCAGGGGTGCAACACAAACTTGCTAAGCCTTTTCCCTCAGTATATATATACTCGGTAAAAAAAAGTTTTGACCAGGGTATATAAAGTCATATAAAAATAAAAACTAGCGGACAGAATTTAATTATCTTTTTTATTACCCAAGGTCTACCCTACACGGTTAATTTGGTACCAGAAACATTACATCCAAACAAGATTAGATTTTTAAAAAGATCGCGAACACACAAAGGGTCTGTGAAAAATGTTGCAAAGTCCATAAAAACAATAGCAGTTACAGACATTCGAGTAACCAATAAAAAGATTATTATATTTTTGCAAACTTTCATTGTTAACGATAATTATTGTTGATTGTTGATCTATTGTGAATTACCAACTGAGATAATAAGAGTTATGGTCGAATGTCATGGTTTAAGCGATCATTTGTACGGGTTCGAACACTGCCATGGTCCAAAACTTTTTTGACAGAGTATACATATTCCGATTTGTGAGTATATAATAAACAAGAGCTGTCGGGAGAACAGCGCAGCTCGACTATTCGATTTTTCAGAGAATAATAAATTTATAGCTAGTATATACCATCAGTAAACAAGGCTACAACAATGTGTTTTTGGGGTTGGGGGCACAACATAACTATTAGTAAGAATTGACCAAAACTACACAGAAATATGTAAAAAATAAAAAAAAATAAAAAAAATCGAGTTTTGAGTGGGGTGCAGGGTGGGGGTGGGAGAGAGGCGGGGTGGATGTAGCGGGGAGAGTGGGGTGGTGGTGAGGGTAACATATATGTGCAAGTAGCTATGTAAGAATTCACCAAAACACACAAAAATATGTATAAAAAAATAATAAAAAAATCGAGGTTTGAGTGGGATGGGGTAGAGGCGGGGGTGGGAGGGCAACATATATGTGTAAGA
>JAWPHD010010638.1:0-91732 GCA_037043455.1 Cyrtodaria siliqua
AACACAATATTTACAATATTGTTCTCGTTTCAGTGATGGGATTACAGATCGTATAACAATATAATATGTGTTGAGAACTGTTTCCCCCCTTTTTTCAAAATATATTAAAGTCCCCTTATATGCAGTTCAGCATTTTTGATCTTATTATACTTTCATATTATATTATTTTAAAACATATACATATATAATATGTAGTACTATATGGCGCCTTCTTACAAGTGCGGTTGCCGTAAAGCCTGTTTTAAGTGTTTCAATATAAGGCAATCCCACATCTGCAAATGTACTGTAAACTTTTGCAAAAATATACTAATTTCACCTAAAACTCTGATTTTAAGGTTGCATAAATATTACCTAATAATCTTTAATACTTTACTTACTAATACTGTACTTACAAATGTGACGCATTATTACAAATAGTGCGTTGAAGGACAAATTACTGTTATTCAAGTGGAATATAAAATAAATTTAGTGTATAAATTCTGCCGGTGCATTTTATACATAGACACCGGCAACTTAAATATCAATTTCTCTTCCTCTACACAATTTGATAGAACAACAGGTTCAGTAATTCATTCGGTACAAAACATTTATTTTATCTGTATTCGCAACATAAACCCACCCACCCTCTCCTGTTATTGAAAACAGTGTTTTCGTTTTTTTCAGAGCACGGGATTTCATCGGTTTCAGTCGGGTTCTTCTGTCGCGGCTTCAACAGAGTTTACAGCAGGTGACATACCACTATTGTTTTGGGGCTACTGATTGGCTGAAAAAAAGTATAGGGTGTATTAGGGTATATCTTTTTCGAAAGAGCTATTTTCTGATGGGTAGAATTGCCTTAATCATAACTGATGTACATGAAATGTCAAAATAATATGTGTAGGGTGATAAAAAAAATTAACTGTATTTGTTCTTGCATCTGGGCAATTTTATTGAGAAAACTACAGGTATAGTAAATTGTCAGAAATTCACATTTATTTGCTGCGAGCCCGACGGTCAGCACCGTTATCAAACCGAAAGTAGGTAAAAGCATTACAAAAGACCCAATTATTTTCAAGTGTGTCTAGGATAGTTCTTGAAAATAAAGTAGCCTAAAAGGTTAGGGCCAAAAGGCTATAATGTAACCCTATGTAAAATGCAATAGTGGTATATGACCTAAAGCACAGCATGTAAAAGAGGCTGCTCCAAGAGTCGGAAGCTGATTTGGTTTGTTTACATTTATTTTTGGGGGGAAATAGCAGACGACAATATTGTTGTGATATTAAAAAATGGAAATTGAAAAATTCTTTGGAAAATTCATCAAAGATTTCAAAAAAACACTGCTTATTGGCCAGTGGGGTCTCACTTCTTAGAGGATAAGTGTGTGCAGTGGGTGGGGTGCAGGGATTGGTGTGGATATGGTGTAAACGTGTTTGTTGGCCAGATGGAAGTATGTACCTTGAAAGGGCTCACAGGGTATCGTACATGCTGCATCATAGGCTACTTCACCATGAGGTTCCGAGACTGGATGAGCATGGATTGGACTTGGATGTTAGCCACCGGTGCCACAATAAAATCGGTGAGAATCCCTCACATTTGGTCTTGGAGGCAAGGTCGATAAATATGCCTAGGAGTTATTGTGCTAAAGCTGGGTCCTGTGTGGGTTTGCACGCTGTAGCCTGCCTCTTTGTACGTAATGTTGTATTATTTCGAGGTCTTCTGGTATAATGGTCTTGGGATGATGTGCTCGGACAAGCAATATTTAGTGTCTGCTTGGTTGTACGTGCTCTCAAGAATTTGTTTCTCAACAGCTGTCCGCGAATATATTTTTTTCTTCTTGATGTTGCGCGTAAAGTGTATACATTTTCAACCTTCTTGCTTTGCGCTTTAATTTATGAGCTATTGATCGTTCCCTTTCTTTTTGTCTTTCAGATAGCACCTGTTGAGTTGTAAGACTGCGATCGACTTTTCCACCTACCGGAATAGGACAGCCAGCAACTGAGCACAGTAGCATGATCGACTCCCCCGGACCATTATTGACACTGTGAATTGCACTGTGAGCTCTACCTGGGAAATTACATGAAACCCATGCTTGGAACAAAGTTTATTTACTGTCTCCAGAGCTATTATTTGCTTCTTTTTTGTGAGATGTTCCACCACAGTGTAAGTGCACTGTGTTGCGGGTTGGAATGGGGTTTTCCTCACCCGGAGTATAGACTGTTGTTGTACATGCCATTAGACTGCGCAGCAACTTCCATTTCGGGCCTGTTTCTCCACCGATTAATTATTTTCAGTTGTTCATGTCGTGTTTTCATATCGGCAACATTTTCATTTTTAATTATTTCATTTACTTTTGATGCACTTTTTTGCATACCCGACATAGATGGAGCTGGAATATTGGCACCCAACATCATTTTTCTCACACTGGTTGCTGCAACTGGAGTTTGAGTCATGGCTAAGTTTAATCCCACATTTGCTGTCGCGGCTTTGCATTCCCTCTTTCCGTTGTTTACTTCCTCATACAGCTTAAACATAGTCGAGCTGTATTTGCAAGAGTTACAAATGACTCTCTCATGCCAGGCAAAGCCTTTCTGTTCTTCACTAGTCTTGTCAAAGGCCAATTTCCCCCTACATCTGGAACTCCTCGAGACGTGCTCTTTAATGACTGTGTTCATCATGTCCCACAGTTTTTCTGTCTGGAACAGCTTGTAGCAGCTTTGCTTGCTAGTGTGCCTGAAATGACAGTTGATTTCTGATAAATATTATCATGTTTGATGCTTTTTTTTTACCATTTTAATGTATTTTAGTGTTTGTATGTGTTTTGGTATTTTTTGAGTTATCTCCCTTTGATTGTTATTATTTTATCCTAACCCTAATTCTACCTCTAAATTCAATTATAAATTTATTTTAAACAGGGAAATATTTATAAATAAATGTATTAGACGTCCTAGTGTTATATACTGCTTTAGTGGAGTATATTTTAATCATTTCTTGTCAGAAATTGCAGAAAAACATACAAAAACACCATGCATCATATACTTTTTACTTAGTTTAAGACATTAATTACACATTTGGTGCAAGAAAATTACAGTTAAATCAACTTTAATTCACTGATGTAATCAAAATATTTAACCTCGAAGTACTTACACTTGGTTCTTGCTGGCAAACTTGTTACATTTACTCGTAGAAGGCTGAACTGATTGGCTACGTAGGAATGTAACTCTCCCAGCTGTCGGATCCGAGAAAACTGTCGAAGACATTGCCTCAGGCTTAATTGGTTCGTCTCGCAGAAGTTCTTCCTCTTGCACAGTCGGTGGAATGTATTGCACTTTTTCCTCAACTTCTTTTGTCATTTTAGCACTTTTCCCCTTGTTTGGAGAGAAAATATGCCCTTTTTTAAATCCATTTTGACGTCTTTTTTCATCTCCTTTCATGATTCTTTGGTACAAGTCACACCGTTTTGGTACGTAATGTCCCAGTCACACCAATCACGAATGCCTGTACGAATCCACTACGGATGGATTCGTAGTGAATCCGTAGTGTATCCTCGGTTATTCGTGGTTATTCGTAGTAGTTCGTATGTATCCGAGGACCCACCCCGAGAATTTTGGACATGTCCAAAACTCTCGGGATCAGCACCACGATTTTTCCATTCGTAGAGCATCCTTAGTGGGTTCGCAGCGATTCGTAGTGATTCGTAGTGATTCGTAGAACATTCCCGGCATACCGGGAATGACCACGGCTTACTACGACCTACCACGACCTACTACGAGGACACTAGTTCGTACTAGTTCGTAGTTGTCCGTAGTAGTCCGTACTGGAACCGTAGTGGAACCATATGTCAACCGCGGTGTTTCCTGTGCCAACCTTGCTGCTCCTTACTGTTATTACCGTACTCAACCGTACTCAAACCGTAATGTATTCGTAGTAGTTCGTAGTATTTTTTGAGAAATGCCCATCCGTGGGGTAGGGGGACAACCGTAGTGGGTTCGGGGAGACATTCGTGGTTGGTGTGACTGGGCCATTAGTTTGTATGGAAATGTGACCAAACACTTGTACATACTATGTTTTGATCATCTCGGCTGTAATATGATACTTCGGGTTGCTGAGGATGGAGATTAACCAAGTGGTCGCCATGTCTACAATCTCACCTTGATCCAAACACCTTCAACATACATATCCCTGCATTGTGGAATTTATTTTCTAAACGTCTTCATATAAACAAAAGATAACTCTTAATGAGTCTAATGGTCTTTGCTGAGCAATTAAAGTGTACAACGAATGCTTAAAGTTGTTACTGAAGATAATTATTTAGACTTTTCTTGTTGAACTTTTTTAATTTTCTGTATATTTTGGGAGTGTGGGGTACTAAATCGACATTTCAATAGTCTAAAATTGAGGGAAGCAAGCTAAAACACTTTGGATAATTGCCAGGACATATTCCTTTATATATATGGAAAATCTAAGAAAGAAATATCAATCATTGAAAAGATATGGAAATTTATGTGGTTACATGTCTGGAGCTAATGCTATTAGTTTCATGTCAATAGACTTAGGGTAAAACTGCATAGCATGCATATGGGGGAAAATGACACAGTTTTGGTGAAATTTACAGTAGAATAAAGAAAAATATATCATTTTGTTCGAAAATGTTTATTGTATCAAACTAGCGAAGCAAATAATTGAATTGGTACATTTTTGTTTTACTTTAGGTCACATACCACTATTGTTTTGGGGCTACTGATTGGCTGAAAAAAAGTATATGGTGTATTAGGGTATATCTTTTTCGAAAGAGCTATTTTCTGATTGGGTAGAATTGCCTTAATCATAACTGATGTACATAAAAAGTCGGAATAATATGTGTAGGTGATAAAAAAAAAAAAAAGTGTGTATTTGTTCTTGCATCTGGGCTATTTTATTGAGAAAATTACAGGTATAGTAAATTGTCAGAAATTCACATTTATTTGCTGCGAGCCCGACGGTCAGCACCTTATCAAACCGAAAGTAGGTGAAAGCAATACAAAAGCTCCAATTATTTTTACTTTTTTAGTGTGTCTAGGATAGTTCTTGAAAAAAAGTAGCCTAAAAGGTTCCCTTGGGTATGTAAAATGTGTTTTAGGGCCAAAAGGCTTATAATGTAACCTATGTAAAATGCAATAGTGGTATATGACCTAACGCACAGCATGTAAAAGAGGCTGCTCCAAGAGTCGGAAGCTGATTTGGTTTGTCTACATTTATTCTTGGGGGAAATAGCAGACGACAATATTGTTGTGATAATAAAAAAGGGAAATTGAAATATTCTTTGGGAAAATTCATCAATTTTTTCAAAAAAAACACTGCTTATTAGACCTGTATAACTAACTACGGTAACGATTACGGTAAGGATTACGATAAGGAATACCGACTAAAACAGGGGGATTTTCTCAACAGGCATTAGACCTGTACAACTAACTACGATAACGACTATGACTTCAGACTAAATACTAAGCACGGGAAAATGTTGTTGGCTGATCTCAAAGTTGTATAACAACCTAGGTTTTAGTAGGCTCACAGGGGTTTGTGTAGAAAAAAGCCAATAAAAAATCAAATTAAAAAATACATGTTATTTATAGTGTGGTCAATATATACTCGGTAAAAAAAGTTTTGGACCAGGGAATATAAAGTCATATAAAAAAAAAAAAATAGTGGACAGAATTTAAGTATCTTTTTTTAGTAACCAAGGTCTACCCTACCCGGGTAATTTGGTACCAGCAACATTAAATTCCAAACAAGATTTGATTTTAAACAAATATCGCGAACACACAAAGGGTCTGTAAAAAATGTAAAAGTCCATTAAAAGTAACAGTTATGGACATTCGAGTAACGAATAAAAAGATTATTATTGTTTCGCAAACTTTCATTGTAAACGATAATTATTGTCGATTGTTGATCTATTGTGAATTATCAACTGAGATAATAAGGGTTATGGTCGAATGTCATGGTTTTTATGCGCCATTATATGCCCTGGTCCAAAACTTTTTTTACCGAGTATACAATTTACAGAGCGCGTATGCAGTATTATAAAGTTTTATTAATACGCCTATTTCTATTGTAACTTGCATCGTATGGCGACTCAATTAAAAAAAAACCTTTTGAAACCGACTGAATGTTTGAAATATTAAAACGGTTTTGCAAGAGCTGTGCATATTATTTGCATGGGAAAACTAATTTAGGTATTATAGGTTATTTAGGTGTTTTTCTTTCACTAGCAGTTCAATAGAGGTTTCGTAGCATGTATTTAACATTGTGCTTGGTTGAATGTATGGCATGATACAAACAACCGCTGTTCAAATACTCTTTGTATAAATTTATCTGTGATTGATTATTTGTTAACAAAAGAATGTAATTTTGCGAGTATTAATGATTTTAATGTTTGCTCATTCAATGAATGGAGTGATCATTGTCCTGTTTCCTTTGCATTGATTTGTAATGTTAAACGTAAGGTTGCTACTGTGAACAGTGATGTTCGATATAAATGGTCTAGTGATTTAAAGAATGAGTTCAGAGCGGGATTGATTTCTCGATTAACTGATTTGAATAGTGTGACGAATAATATAGATATTTCGGACAGGGCGTCAATAAATACTGTAGTGTGTAATTTTACAAATATTTTGCGTGATGTTGCCGATCCACTTTTTTGTAGAAAGGTTTTTAATAATTGTGACCCTACTTTTACTGACAAACCAATGGTAAGAAATAAGGAATGGTTTGATGCGGAATGTATTCAAGCGAAACAACGATATAGTGAAGCATTGTGCATATTTAATCGATGCAAATCTAACTTTAGTAGGAAACCGTTTTGTATATTAAAAAAGGAATATAAGGATATTATTAAGAAAAAACGTAGGGCTTTTGAATTAAAGAAATTGTCAGATATTGAGAAGCTTAGGCATTCAAAACCTAAGGAATTCTGGAATTTTTTTAAAAGTAGTAATAAAAAGATTAGTCATAATATTACTATTGAGTCGTTTTATGATTATTTTTCTGGACTTGGAAATGGTATATTGAATATAAAAAATGATGATGCAGAGGCATTTGCTATGAATCATGATTTTGATAATTTGGATGGTGCAGATGAACAGCTAGATAGGCCGATAACTGTATCTGAAATATTAGAAGCTGTTAAAAACCTTAATCGTGGTAAATCTACTGGTAGTGATTTTTTAATGAATGAATATTTTATAGAATCTATTGATATTTTATCGTCACATGCTTGTGACATATTTAATTCCATTTTGAACATCGTTTTTTTTTCCAGAAAAATGGACAGAGGGTGTCATGATAACGTTACATAAAAAGGGAGATAAAAATGATGTAAACAACTATAGGGGTATTACATTAGTTAGCTGTTTATCTAAACTGTTTACATCGATATTATGTAAACGCATGGTTACCTTTTGTGATGAAAATAATTCACTGTCCGATGCACAATTTGGATTTAGAAAAGGAAGATCTACTGTTGATGCATTATTTGTGTTGTTAACCGTTATTCAGAAATATGTAAACGAGAATAAAAGGTTGTATTGTGTATTTGTTGACCTTAAAAAAGCTTATGACTGTATTTATAGAAATGCATTGTGGTTAAAAATATATAACCAGGGAATTCAAGGTAAAATGTGCAGAATAATAAGAGATATGTATTTAAAGATAAAGTCTTGTGTCAGGTCTTGTCAAACTTATTCTGAATTCTTCGAATATGCTGTAGGTTTACGTCAAGGGGAGGTAATCTCTCCAATCTTATTTCTTGAAGACTTAGAGTTGTTTTTGCAACAAGATATAAATTCTGGTTTAAAGATAGGTGATATTGTTTTAATGTTACTACTTTTTGCTGATGATATGGTTATCCTTGGAAATTCACCAGAAGAAATACAGAGTAGCCTCGATTTGTTAAATTGTTATTGTAAAAAATGGAGTCTTGAAGTGAATACGCTTAAAACTAAAGTTATGTTTTTTAGGAAAAGAGGTAGACTATTACCAAATGAGGAATTCACTTATAATAACAGTAAATTAGAAGTAGTTGATGATTTTAATTATTTGGGTACCGTGTTTAATTATACTTGTAATTTTTCACTTAACCAAGAACAATTAGTTGGTAAAGCTTTGAAAGCCCTTAATGTTTTATTAGTAAATTGTCGTAAATATAAACTTAAACCTAAATTACTTTGTCAACTTTTTGATGCATTTGTTGGCTCAGTCTTGGGTTATGCATCGGAAATATGGGGCTTTAGTAAATCTAAAGAAATTGAAAGAATACACTTAAAATTTTGTAAGAAAATATTAAATGTTAAAGTAAGTACTTGTACAGCTGCTGTTTACGGTGAATTAGGACGTTATCCTTTGTATATTTCACGATATGTTAAAATTGTTAAGTATTGGTTTAAGTTGTTAAATACTGATAATATTATATTGAAACAGGTTTATAATATGGCCTATGACGAGTGTGTTAATGGCAAAAAGAACTGGTTATCTAATGTTAAAACGTTACTGTATGAATATGGTTTCAATTGGGTATGGGATAACCCTGATACAGTTGTTTGTAGGTCATTTGTATTAGTATTCAAACAAAGAATAATCGATTGTTTTTTGCAAAAGTGGTATGCAGATAAACAAAATTCTGGTGTCTTAGATTTGTATAACAATGTGAAAAATCATTTCATTATGAAATATACTTAGATGTATTGCCATGCGATTTAAGAAGTTTAGTAAGTAGAATAAGGTTATCGTCACATTCTCTAAGAATTCAAGCAGGTCGGTATGGTATCAATAGGATTGAAAGAAATGAACGTTTTTGTCAATATTGTAATACTCAAGATATTGAAGATGAGTTTCATTTCATTCTAAAATGCCCATGTTACTCCGATATAAGGAGGAAATACATAGCTCAATATTATTGTAATAGACCAAGTATGTTTAAATTCATCGAATTATTGCAAACTGAAAACAAAATGATTCTTTTAAAATTGGCTTTATATCTCAAATGTGCGATGTCACATAGAATATCTATAACGCATGTGTGAACACTTTATAGATCATCCTCTTTAGAGCTGATATAAATCATATACTTTGTATGTTACACGTGATTTAATTATGTATTTTGTAATTGTTGTATATATATTATGATGATGTACTTAACGTACAAGTCAATAAAAGTATGTTCTGTTCTGTTCTGTATAAATTTACCGACACTCCACTGTTTATTTTATCAACATTTATAAATTCGATCGACATTACAAGACACGACGGGAGTGTTTTATTTGCTGAAGGTAAAAATGTAATATCGATTAAATAATAGTAAGCGTTGGCATTCAAATATGTTAAACAATAGAATTTGGTGCAACTTGTAGGTGTATAGAAATCAGTTTAAATAAGGAGTATCTCTCCTTTCCCACCAATTGGGCACTCAACTGACAAAAGATAAAAGGAGGTTTTAATATGTTGAACTCATGAATACAATTTGCTTTTTGTCATCAATAATTGAAATATTTAAACATATAAGGGATAGGTTTTAATACATACTCGGTAAAAAAAGTTTTGGACCAGGGCATATAATGGCGCATAAAAACCATGACATTCGACCATAACCCTAATTATCTCTGTTGATAATTGACAATAGATCAACAATCAACAATAATTATCGTTTACAATGAAAGTTTGCAAAAAATTAATAATCTTTTTATTCGTTACTCGAATGTCTGTAACTGTTCCTTTTTATGGACTTTGCAACATTTTTTTACACACCCTTTGTGTGTTCGCGATATGTTTTTAAAATCAAATCTTGTTTGGAATTTAATGTTTCTGGTACCAAATTAACCGGGTAGGGTAAAAAAAGATACTTAAATTCTGTCCACTATTTTTATTTTTATATGACTTTATATACCCTGGTCCAAAACTTTTTTTACCGAGTATATATATATACGTCATAAGCATCGACCTTTCAGACTATTGTTACTTAATACAGTCTTCGATGCAACCACCCAGACTCGGCTGGAGTTTTAAAGGGGCTTGCCGAATAATTGATCACTAAAAACATTTTGAGAGGAGGGTACACATCAGATGCAGATCCAAGATTTTGGTTTGAGTATTTGTGTGTGGTAGGGGCGGAAGATCCTTCGAAGTAAAATGTAGGATCCTTCGAAATAAAATGTTTTTCTACATGACGTTTAGTGAATTCTTTTTTTTTCCAGAATAATTGTATGTTAAATCCAATGATGACTAACAGTAGAAATGGCGCATGCAGAGATTATACCTGTGGGATTTTAGAGGGTGGGGGTGCCGGGTCCGCCCTATCCCAGAATTTAATCGATGCAAATCTAACTTTAGTACATGATATACACACTTTATCCCGTATGTCTTACCCTTAAATTGTCGCCGTAGCCGTAGCCGGGGTTCGAATCCCACAGTGAGCTCGAATTGTCAAGTGAGAAAGTGTCAATTCTTATTGTTTTTTTGTCGTGTGAAAAATATTAATATTTTCTATTTTAGATGGTCTAAATATAATGAATGAAACTAAAATTACCCCTTATTTACAAGAATATTCAATGTGTGTTATCCTAGTTACGCACCAGGATACATTGAAAGGGACAAACGGCAATTTTGCTTGTTTTTAAGTCGTGATATTCTGTTAGGTTTTTTTACACATTTGAATAGTGCAAATAAATTGCTTTACATATTCCTAACTGTTGATTATTTTGAACCAATAAATGTATTTAAACCTATGATAGTACTGACTACTCAAACTGTACTAACTTTTATTTCAATATCTGACTTTAAATACAAAACCCTGTGGGGTTTTGAAAAATGAAAGATCGTGCAGCGCGTGCGCCTATTGCCTTGAATGCACACTAGAACAATCGAATTTATCGGTTAACCCTTACATCGAAATGGATGAGGCCGCCACTATTAAAGGTTAGTTTTTTTCTTTTACAATGTATGTTATACATGAGTGCTCATTTATTAAAGATCGCATGTTTTTCGGCGTTTATGCAGTTTTAAACGTTGGTAGTAAATGGCGTAATCCATAAATCGCCTTAACTAGTGCTTTATGGTAATTTGCCATTGATTACCGGCGTTTAAAACCGCATAAACGCGGGGAAAAACACGCGTTTCGTGGATTTTTTCATTCAATACCGGCAAAACCGAAACAGCGAGAAAAATGCGAATTATTTATTCTATTTACATTGTTTTCCCGTCGCTATAACAGTATCAGAAAACATTGTAATGATATCAAAAAGTAAAAGAGAAACCACTACTGTCAGTGTCTTTTCATGCAGTGGAATATCCATTTTTTGTTAAGACCCACCGGATGCAAGCGCAGTGTCTACATGCAGTGCGTACAGTTCGTTCACCAATCTCTATCCAGAGTTGTCGTTCCTTGCATACACATACAATGTAATGGCCTCTGTGAGAGATTGTTCGTTCACCTGTTTGAAGCTGAATAACCACTTTCTATGCGTGCGAAGCCGATCGTAAATAGTCCCACCAACTTGAAAAATAAAGTGTATTCTAGATTAAGCGCTATATTGTTTCAAAGGAAAGTATCAATAAAATGCAAAAAATATTAAATTAATTAAACCAGTTTACAAAGATGGTATGAAGCGAATATCAACTTTCGTATTTATCGTGTTTGGCCGTTTCCAACGGTCCAATCTCATACACTGTTATTAGGTGAGGCTTAGAAAAGGAAGCATGGCGAATAACTGATCGTTTGTAAAAATGATATATTGCTCTGTAAACCATCTCATCATAAATGTTGTAAATGTAGCGTATGATGTATCTCTTCCATTAATTCCAATATATTGTCACCGAGCCGTGTCTTTAGGACGTTATACAGTAATTTATAATTATGAAAGGTTAGTGTTTGTTCATGCATTATTTTAACGATGCGTATGTTTTTTTCAACGGTCCACTCTCGTTATTTTCAGCCCATTTTAGGCTATATATTGTTGTAGTAGTGGCAGACCACCCACTTTTTCCTACAAGTTCATGTAGTGTCAATAATAAAATATACTGGCCTATACATAGTGATGCCCAAACGCTTGGTCGATCATTCAAGGCGTATTGCCTGTTGAGAAAACCCCTCTGTTTAAGTCGGTATTCCTCATCGTAATCCTTACCGTAATCGTTACCGTAGTTAGTTGTACAGATCTAATACGCCTTGAATGCTCGAACAAGCGTTTGCGCATCACTATGTATAGGCCAATACAATTTATTATTGACACTACATGAACTTGCAGGGGAAAGCGGGTGGTCGGCTACTACTGCAAAATATCGACCGTCCTATATAGCCTAAAATGTGCTGGAAATAGCATACCAAACAGCCAAGCATCATTATTTTAGAATGTATTAAACTACATGATATGATGAGATATATATATCATTTTTACAAACGACAAGTTATTCGCCATGCTTCCTTTTCTAAGCCTCTCCGTGGCCGAATGGTTAAGACATTGCGTTGTAAACCTTCGCTTCTAACAGCTCGACTTGTAAATGAGGAAGTGTCGATATTTACGGATGGCTGGAGGTGTACAGTACTGGTACTACCCAGGACAGGGGAGTCCGTGACCGAGTGGTTAGAGTCTCTGACTTGAAATCACTTGCCCCTCACCTCTGTGAGTTCGAACCCTCATGGGCGTAGGAATCGTTATGTGAGGAAGCTATCCAGCTGGCTTGCGGAACGTCGGTGGTTCTACCCAGTTGCCTGCCCGTGCACGAAAATTTCCCGGAGGGGCATCTGGGGTCTTCATCCACCAATGGAAGCTGGAAAGTCGCCATATGACCTTAGCTGTCGGTGCGACTATAAAATCCAATTCATTTCAATTCTATCCAGGATAAGTGGGTTGTCTGCCTCCACCACCAAAAATCGACCGTCATATATAACTTTACATGTGTTGAAAATGACGTAAAACATCATTCAAACAAACACATTTGCTAAACCTCACCTAATACAGTTGATATTCGCTTTGTATCATCTTTGCAAACTGGTTTAATTAATTTAATATGTTTTGAATTTTCTTAATACTTTCCTTTGAAACAATATAGCGCTTAATCTCGAATATACTTCATTTTTCAAGTAGGTGGGACTATTTACTTTCGGCTGCGTACGCATAGAAAATGGCTATTCAGCTTCAAGGAGGTGAACGAACAATCTCGCATAGTCCTGAAAGTAGCATGCAATCGCATGATAATTTGTCACATGACCACAGCTAAAATATTAAAATGGCGAACAGAACTTCAACACCGTGACACCACCAACTATAGGTTGCTGATTAACATGTAAACAATCGAAAGAAACGCGGCTTGTTTTCTACATTTTGATATATTTTAGGTTTAATAGCAATTTAATTTGAGGTAGGTTTAAGAGCTAAATGCTGGTAAGCAAAACGCTGTACTGTAACACTATGGGAACGGTTTGGTGGTGCCTGTTTTGATGTTTTGACGGCGGAGTGACATGCCAAAGTTCAAACCTTTATACTACCGCAATATAATTCTGAGCATAATTTACTGTATATTTAAAACATTCAAGCCGAAAATTTGACCATTAAAAAATAAGATATTTCCTGCGGGTTTAAATACCTGGTGGGCGGGACTTGAAGTTCGTCGATACCAAGGGCCGCACAAAATACAAATTCTCACAACTTACATTTTATGCCTATCTCTCAACATCAAACGAGAAGAATATACAGCTTCCTCCTGTTTAAATGTGTTGTTGGAACGTAGCGTCGCCTAAAATAACGCATTTCATTCCGTTGTTGTTTTGCATCTGACGTTTAAAATGACGTATCAATGGTTAACGTACTTTCTGGCGTTTAAAATGACGTCTTAACGGTTAACGTAAATGACGTCAGAGGTTTATATAGCCAATCAACATTGAGTATTTTAATAATGTTAGATTTTCATATAAAGTTAATTCAGAAAAATGTTAGTGCCATCAAGAAATTGTGCATTTCCATCGTTTTTCATCGTTTGCCAAGATTCTTGGTATTTGCCGAGACGTTGACATAGGTTTTAACTTTATGTGTATGCAAGATACGACAACTCTGTGTAGAGATTGCTGTACGTACTGCGCTTGCATTCGGTGTATGGATATTCCACTGCATGAAAAGACACTGACAGTAGTACTTTTTGTTATCATTAGAATTTTGCTGATACTATTATAGCGACGGGAAAACAATGTAAATACTAGAATTAATTCGCATTTTTTCACTGTTTATTCGGTTTTGCCGGTATTAATAGATAAATCCACGAAGGGCGTGTTTTTTTCGGCGTTTATGAGGTTTTAAACGCCGGTAATCAATGGCAAATTTACCATAAAGCACTAGTTAACGCGATTCAAGGATTACGCCATTAAGTACCGACGTTTAAAACCGCATAAACGCCTAAAAAATTGCGAAACAATTCTTTAATAAATGAGCACTCATGTATAACATACATTGTAAAAGGAAAAACTAACCTTCAATAGTGGCGGCCTAATCCATTTCCATGTTAGGTTAACTGAAAAATTTAATTGTTCGAGTGTGCATTCAATGCGATAAGCGCAAGCGCTGCTCGATCTTTCAGTTTTTCAAAACCCCACAGGGTTTTGTATTTACAGTCAGATATTGAAATAAAAGGTAATACAATTTGAGTTTTCAGTACTACCATAGGTTTAAATACATTTATTGGTGCAAAATAATCAACAGTTAGGAAAGCAATTTTTTTGCACTATTCAAATGTGTAAAAAAAAACTAACAAAATGCCGCGACTTGAAAAAACAATCAAAATTGCCGTTTGTCCCTTTAAATGTATCCTGGTGCGTAACCTAGGATAGCACACATTGCTGTCCTGCAATGAATATTCTTGTAAATAAGGGGTATTTTAGATTCATTCATTATATTTAGACCATCTAAAATAGAAAATATCAATATCTTTCCACACTACAAAAAAAACATTAAGAATTGACACTTTCTCACTGAGGAGTGAGAGGCGAGAACATTTTAGACGCAGCGTCTTCACTATCCCGGATACGGCGGCAATTTTAGGGTAAGACATACGGGATAAAAGTGCACCCGCCACCCCACCCCACCCCACCCTCTAAAATCCCACAAGTATAACCTATGCATGCCGGATTACATGGGGCGCGCGCCATTGTCTACTGTTAGTCATCATTGGATTTAACATAAAAAATATTCTGGCTAAAATACAACAGAATTCACTAAACGTCATGTAGAAAACATTTCATTTCGAAGGATCTTCCGCTCCCCACGCTTCCGCCCCTCCAACACACAAATACTCAAACCAAAATCTTGGATCTGCAACTGATGTGTACCCTCCTCTCAAAAGCATAGAGAACAAGGGAGAGTTATGTACGTGTATGCGAAGAGTGAACAAAGACGGGGAATAAGGAATTGAATTGAATTGAATTGGGGTTTTAAGGCGCACCAACACATGAAAAGGTTATATGGCGCCTAGCAGGCATGAACATGCCAGGCTCATCTTCCATGTACATCGAGACAAAATATGGAAAATGGGCCTAGAACCTTCTCACCCTGAACTGCAGAGTTGCTGCAAATTCTATCGTAGAAACTCCATTTACGCAGGAGCCACGTTATTGTTTTTCTGCCACTGCTCTTTGATGCGAGCGAGATGGCACCTGAAACAATGCAGGGATCATGATGAAGACCTTTAATAAAGATGAACAAAAAATGATAAAATGAACATGAATTTGGGGGGATTTTACCCCTCTGCCTACCCCTCCAAAGGGATCTGCAGTGAAACAGTGGGTGAAAGATTTATAAAAGAACAAACAAATTATGAACAAAAACATATACAGTAATGGAATGGTATAGTAATTCTTCGTCCAATGTTTCCATTTCTTTGTGCGAAAGAATAAATAAATAAATGCAGCCTTTTATATGCAAATTAGATTACGTTCACTGAGAAGAGGCTAACTTTGACTTATCACACGATTTGCACGGAAATTGTTTTCGCTGGTAAAATACAAATTTATGAATGAGTGAACTTGTATAGTACAACGCGTGTGTTTCGGAATGTGATATGTTGACGGGTGTTATTTTTGTGAGTACCATTGCTTTCAATTAGTAGTTTCTTGAATGTTAACATGATTTTTTTTTTAAATAATATTAATACTTTAATACTTCATTTTTCTATAAAAATTACTAATACTATTTAAGCAATAAAATGATATTCAAATATCAGCACAAATGTACCGTCAATATCCGTAACACAGAACCTGATCGTACGAAAACTATAGGATCTGGCTATCGTGATATTAATAACGGCCAGTCAAACAATTTTAAAAGTGGAAATATGTCCTTTATTTCATATCTTTCCTGCGAAAACGAAAGTAGGTAATATACAAAAAGGAGGTATTCACAACTTAGAATTATTTACAAATATGAAGTGACAGGTAGTCTAATAATTATATTTAAGGTATTTGCACAGGAACACATTCGCCCGCACGCACACACGCACGCATTTACATGTTCACATATAGGCAGTTAGCAATATAACTTTTTTCCAATGATCGGTTTTTAAAATTATAGATATAAATTTACTTAGTTTAAAAAGTGTTGGTTCTGACTTTGATGTTAGTAGGCATTTAAAAGAATGCAAGTTTGGATTTAAATATTGAGACTCAATAAATGTCTCCCTGTTGTATTAAAATGACACTAGCACTTTTTCTATAATATCAAGGTTTTCAAAGCCCCATATCTCCGATCCATAAGTTAAGATGGGGACAATCGTATGGTCAAATAGTTTTAAAGTTAGATCGATTGGTAAATAAAGATTGTTGACTCTGAAATACAAAAGATCCATTGCTAATGAAAAGGGTTCCAAGATATTTGTATTTGTTAGTAATTTCAATTTGTATACCGCCTATATAGAAAGAGTAACGGGTTGTGTTTCTGGCTCCAACTATGACAATTTGAGTTTTGGATATATTTACCTTTAACTTCCATAAATTACAGTAATCATGAAAGGCAGTTAAGCTATTTTGAAGATCTATTGGGGACTCGGATAAGATTATTGTGTCATCTACATATAATAACACGAGTAGTTTGATAAACGAACACTATCAGAGTATCAAACATGTTATCCTGTAAATATTCCACAATCTTTTGTCCTTGCTAGAGATGTTATCTTGCAAAACTTGTGTGTTATCTTGCAAAACTTGTGTAGAAATACTTAGAAACAATTTAGCTGTATTACTTGCCTTCCCTATATAATTTAATGTGATTCAATGTTATATACAAAAGCATTGCAAGAACCTTAAAGGGGGTACATCAGGATTTTTCTAGAAACATCTTAAATTATAAAATTGTTCCAGTTCATGATAAAACACCTATATCAATCAAAATATGATGTTAGAACCATTTTGTTAATGTCTAAACTTTGAAAACACCATATAGCTAGAACGGAATCGGACGTAAAATGCTGAAATTAACCCTTGTGCGTCACCTAGGATAGCACGTATTACTGTGCAGAATGAATTTCTTTGCAAATAAGGGATACTTAATAGGCTCATTCATTTTGTTTTGGCCAAGTAGAATAGAAAATATCAATATTTGTCAATTTTAAGTCGGACACCTAGACCCCCATGAAAAGCCTGATGTACTCCCTTTAAGGATTATGTCCCCTGGAACAAAATAAAAACAAAGATTCTAAGTGGGATATCTCAAATAATTCTGCATATTTTTACATGAAACTTGCAGTACCTCATCTTATTATCATAGAAACAAACTAGAATATGTGTTCATGGGACCCGAATGCCCCGCTAAAGGGTTATCGGTTGCTTACACAATGGAGTAACAAAATGTTAAGTGTAATATTAAAAGGCAAGTTATATGGACCTGATTTGGTTAGGAACATAATGTGCCATATAGATATAAATGTGTATGAAGTTTGAATACTGTAAGGATTGTGGTAAGTGAGTAATTAACTTAATAAACAAGAGGGCCAAGATGGCCCTAAATCGATCAACTGAGTACTGGCCCATTATCGAACTTCTTCGAAATATTATGGTCATATACAATCTGTGCAAGTCTGGTTAAGATTGTTCAAGAAATGTGTTAACAAATTGATATAAAGACATTGACAAAGTTTGGTAAAGATCAAATACAAAACGAAGGTGCTAGAATGTATCCCCTGGGGCAGTGCCAAATGTGACCCCAGGGCTACATGTAATATATGAGAGCTGTGTGCCTTGTGGTTTCAAAGAAGAAGAATTTTTAAGTTTTTCCATGTACAAGTCTATGTAAAACATGTGACCCCTGGGACAGGGCCAAATGTGACCCCAGGGTCACCATTTGAATAAACTTGGTAAAGGACCATAAGTTCATAGTAAATGCAAAATAGTAAACCTTTGGCTCTTGTAGTTTCAGAGAAGAAGATTTTATTTATTTTTTACTTTATAAATCTATGTAAACTGTGACGGCCGGGACGGGACCAAATTTGACCCAAGCGTCACCATTTGAACAAACTTGGTAGAGGACCATAAGCTTATAGCAAATGCAAAATATTAAGCCTCTGGCTCTTGCAGTTTCAGAGAAGATTTTTTTTTTAAAGTTTTTTCCTATACAAGTCTATGGAAAACGTGCCCCTAGGGCGGAGCCAAACGTGACCCCAGGGTCACCATTTAAACAAACTTGGTAAAGGACCATAAGCTTATAGTAAATGCAAAATATTAAACCTCTGGCTCTTGTAGTTTCAGAAGATTTAATTTTGTTTAAACTGTGACGCCTGGGACGGGGCCAAATTTGATCCCAGGGTCACCATTTGAACAAACTTGGTAGAAGACCGTTAGCTGATGCTACTTGTAATATATGAGAGCTCTGTGCCTTGTCGTTTCAGAAAAGATTTTTTAAAACGTTAATGTAAAATTTCAATATAAATTAAAAAAGTGTAAAAAGTAGGCCAAGGTCATTTATAATGACCTGATTTGGGTAGGAACATATTACTGTCATATAGATGTAAGTGTGTATGAAGTATAAAAGCTGTACTGCTTAATACAAAACTTGAATGTAAAACTACAATGTAAATTAACAAAGTGCCAAAGGTAGGTCAAGGTAATTCATATTGACCCACTTTTCATTGGAACATATCGCTGTAATTGTGTAGTTATTTGTAAAGTTTGAAAGCTCTAAGGCATCTGGTGTTGGAGAAATGGACTTGACAAAAAAATTTGATGAAAAAAACTTGAATGAAAAACTTTGATATAAATTAACAAAGTGTAAAAAGTAGGTCAAGGTCCTTTATATTGACCTGATTTGGGTAGGAACATATTGCTGTCATATAGATGTAAGCGTGTATGAAGTTTAAAAGCTGTACTGCTTCTGGTATTAGAGTAATGGGCATAATAAAACAAGTTCAATGTAAAACTTCAATGTAAAAATTAACAAAGTGTAAAAAGTAGTTCAAGGTCATTTATATTGACCTGATTCGGGTAGGAACATATTGCTGTCATACAGATGTAAGTGTGTATGAAGTTTCGAAACTGTATGGCTTTTGGTATCTGAGAAACAGAGTTAATAAAAAACTTGAATGTAAAACTTCAATAGACAATAGACACTATTTTATTCCGAGTAATTTAGGCCTCTGGCCCATAATACAAATAACATATTGCATATTATACAACTATAAAGCAATGTGACAAAAGAAGATAAAAAGACGGACACATATAGTAACAAACATTGAAATATATAGTACAGTGGAATGAAAATGACTATTTCTGAATATAATATTAACAACCTCGGTGTTGCAAAAAGTAGAACAAAAAGTACAACTATTGACACATATACCAAATTGAGTTTCTATTCTTGTACCAATGTTGTGAGCTTTGAAAAATAGTTTTCTCTTATTAAACATTGCATACACATATTTCGAAAGTTGCGTTAACTTGTAAGGATTTGTTGTACTCATTAAATTGTAGAAACATAAATACTATTAAAGTTACCGCCTATGACTTTGAAAAGGTATTGATTGCGTAAGTTCGTATAATGCGAACATTTCATAACAACATGCATTTCGTCTTCTATTTCGTGAGAGTTACATAATACACATATTCTATGTTCATATGGGATATTACTGTGTCTGCCCGTTTCAACAAAAAGAGAATGTGCTGAACATTTAAGTTAAGACAGTGCAATTTTAAATTTCAATGGTATGTTTAATGTTAGATACCTTTCAGCATCCCAATGTGTTTTAAAATGTTGCTTTGCTTGACTGGTTTAAGTCGCCACGCCAAACTTAAACGTAAAACTTCAATGTAAATTAACAAAGTGTCAAAGGTAGGTCAAGATAATTCATATTGACCCACTTTTCATTGGAACATATCGCTGTCATGTAGTTATCAACATTTGTAAAGTTTGAAAGTTTTAAGGCATCTGGTGTTGGAGAAATGGACTTAATAAAAAACTTTGATGTAAAAAACTTGAATGAAAGATTTGATGTAAATTATCAAAGTGTAAAAAGTAAGTCAAGGTCATTTATATTGACCTGATTCGGGTAGGAACATATTGCTGCCATATAAATGTAAGTGTGTGTGAAGTTTGAAAAGTGTACGGCTTTTGGTATCTGAGAAATTGACTTAATAAAAAACTTGAATGTAAAAACGGGACGTACGGATGACGTGACGTACGTCCGGACGGACAAGGGTAACACTATATGCCCGCACCACTTTCGTGGCGGGGCATAAACACTGATTTCAATACTAAATTGTATACATAAAGCGGTTTTAACTCTTAGCCCGCTACATATATATAATGGACTGTTCTTTCTTTGAAATAAGACCATTCCATTTATGTGACAAAGGGTTGTTTTTGGGGAAATGACTGATCAACAGTCGGACATTGTAAACCCTGATCAGCCTGCAGTCTGTTCCGGGTTTACAATGGACGCAATGGCTATTATAGTCGTGCTTAGCGGGTTAAAGGTTAATAGCGCACTTCAAAGTGAATCCAGCTGGAATTAGAACTCACAGTATAAATCTAATTTTACACCAAAGCATGCAATATGTTACCTTGATATCCTTTGTTGCTATCAATTAAAATCTCAAATAATCCTGTCAATTTTTTTTTTAAAGAAACAAAATCAATGTTCTTTACATGGAAAAAGACACATCAAAAATAATTTTGGCAGTAAAATATTTATTTCTCAACCGATTGTAGAAAATAAGGTGTTTTTATTTACCACTAAAAATTCCAGTTCTAATGATATATATCAATGGCCGTATTTATAAAATTGCTCATGTTATTGCCGAAAAACCTTTGGCTGAAACAAGCGCCCCAAACAATAGTCATGTTTCAAGTTATCCTACTTTTAACAATTTTTTTTCGGAGTACATTCACCTTAAAGGCAGAATATGCTTATTAACACGTACATAAACTGAAACAGTTGACGAAGCACTCGGAAGCGTTATAACTTAAGATAATTATATTACGCTTACAAAGAAACTGAATAAAATTAAACTGTACACACTATGCCGAATAAATATTTGTGTACTAATTACGCTGTATCTCCCAAACACTGAAGAGCGTCTCCGTGGCCGAATGGTTAACGGCGTTGAGTTGTAAACCTTCGCCTCTCACCGCTGCGGTTTTCGAATCCCACTGTGAGCTCGACTTGTACCCTAGAACCGGTTTAAACCCCCAGTGGCCTACTTTGCCACTGACCGTTCCAAGGCGGTAGCCCTATTGTCAACCCTTTTGTGTTTGTGATGTCGTTTGCATTTTTTATTAATTTTGCCTTTTCGTTTGTCTGTTTGCGTGTTTGTTTTTGTGTTTTGTGGTTGACTGTAGTCCTTGAATGCTGCTTTCCCTGTCCGATATTTTCATCCTTCTTTGTAAGTGAGGAAGTGTCGATTCTTACGGATGGCGGGAGGTGTACAGTACTGGTTCTACCCATGAAAAATGGGTGGTCTGCCGCTACCACAAAAAATCGACCGTCATATATAACATTACATGTATTGAAAAATGACTTAAAACACCATACAAACAGACAAACAAACAAACTTACACGTTGCGCCGACGCTAAGCATGACACAAGTTGCATACATGTGATACCTCACGGTGTGAGATGAAATCTCACGGAATTCTAACCCTCCTCCCGGCCCCACGGAATTGTGTTAAAAACTCCCGTAAAATTGCTAAAATCGATTTTTCGAAAATCATCGGTCTATTTCCTTTGTTTAGTATATGCTTGCCTAAAAGCCAGCTTGATTGTTCTCGCGACTCGCGAGAACGTCAAGTCACAAGTTGTGTACCTGAATTTGGATGATGCCCCTTGGGGAAGTGTTATTTGCGGTATCATTTATTTAGAAGTGGAAAATGAATGTGTGTGGTGACAAGAAGTGTGCAGATCCAAATGCAGGTAATGTTTTGTAAACACAAGCCATATATAATATATCATTAGAACTGGAATTTTTAGTGGTAAATAAAAAAATAGCTTACTTTTCAAAATCGGTTGAGAAATATATATTTTACAGCCAAAATGCAGCACGAAATTATGAAATCTCAGATAACTTCAGTTTACCCTAATATGTTACCATAAAACTTTCAGAGTGTCTTAATTTACATTTATCCAACACATTAAATCCATTTTGGATAAAAACTCTATAAAAAAATATTTTTTCAAATTTTTGATGCAGCTGGATTTTGCATTGAACATGCTCTATCAAAAACAATTTTCGCATGTGGAATTTTTATTTCTGAGCCGATTTTGAAAAGTGATTTTTTATTATTTACCACTTAAAATGACTGTTTCACTGATATGTCCTATTTGAATTGAGTCTTAAAGGTAAAAAACAACTTTGGATGAAACAAGCGCCCCGAACAATAGTCCAAAAACGGTCATATATCCTATAGAAACTGTTGAAACAGGCTATATATGGCTTAAATTCTCTTCAAAACTGCATGACTAACTGCGGCCATAAGGTTCTTATTAGGCCCTAAATACAAATGTCTAAGTCCAAAAAGGGTCATTAAGGCAGTTACAATTATTGAATCTAAATTACGATTAAATATGATCAATCTTCACGTGATGGCAAACAATCACATCAAAACTGAAATTGAATCTCTTCAACTTGAAACTGAAGTTCTAGCTGCGGCCACAAGGTTTTCTTATTAGGCCCTAACATGCTACAGTCCGAAAAAAGCCAATAAGTGTGGTCAAAATTGTAGTTCAAAATGATGATTGAAAATGATCAACTTCATGTGATGGTAAACTATCCTACCGAACTAAAATGACTAGTTACAGCCTTATGGTTCTTATTAGGCACTAACATTATAATCTAAGTAAATAAGGGGTCATTACCGCAGTAAATATTGTTGAATCAAAATGATGATTGAATATGATCATCTTCATATGAAGGCAAACAATCCTGACAAATATGAATTGAATTCGCTAAAAACTGAATGACATTAAGTTGCGGCCACGAAAATGCTGGACGGATGACTGACGGACGGATGGACAATCACCTTATTTAGAAGTCGCTCTGGTTTTCCCGAAAAGCGGGAACAAAAATCAATGCCTTCAAAGATGTGCTGTCTAGTACGGAGACATGCAGAAAAAATAATTTAATGCGTTCGCACGCTCTACTACAGCTCATAACTCGTTATGAATTATTTTTAATTTTAACTCGCCAAAAGGCTCGTTAAAATTAAAATAATTCATAACTCGTTTAATAAATCTTATATGAAATGGGAACTCGTTTAAGATCCCCTATATACTTATATAGCTTTTCTAACTCAACACTTTTATTTTTGAAATATCTCTTTTATTTAACGCAACAATTTTATGAATTTTCGTCTGCTGTCATTGTACATAATGATAAACATTTTGCCATGAATAAAGTTGACCGTAAACCAGTCTATCTACCTGAATCGAGATGCACGTGCATTTCGTGTTTTTTGTCTCTTGTCACTTATATAAAAGAGGTACACCTACAGAATTGATACAAATGTATTGTGTTGTAATTTACATGTCGGAAAAACAGGAAATTGATCAAAACTTAACAGTTTATTAAAACATGCGGTTGTTGTCCGAGGTAGGTTCAATGCACAGAGCTATCAAAATAACATTCTCACACCGGTTGCCATACCGCACATTCAGAAGCAGAGGGGCATGGAGTTCATGCAGGACGGTGCTCCCTGCCACTCAGCGGCCAGCACCATGCGTCTCCTGGCCAGGAACAACATCCGTGTGTTGCCGTGGTGTTCTAAGAGTCCCGATCTCAATCCCATAGAACGCTTATGGGATGAACTTGGTCGCCGGGTAAGACAGCTTCGCTAACAACCCCGAACTCTACAGGAGCTAGAAAATGCGTTGGTTCGGACATGGAATGCCATTCCTCCGGTGTACATCAGTAATTACATCACGTCCATGCGTTCCGGGTGTACTGCAGTCGTCAGAGCACAGGGCGGACATACTCGCTATTGAGGTGATCATTTTGTGACTTTTGACTTTACGGGTTGTCCTGTTGTTACTTGTGTGGAACATTGATATTGCGCCCGATCGTTGTTATTGTTATGTTTCCTTGGAATAAAATGATCATTTAACATTGTGTAAAACAATCAATGAGATATTTTAATATTTAACAGAGATATTAGCAAAAAACCAAGTGTAGAGTTAGAAAAGCCGTTAAGTATATATACACGCCTTTGTCATTAATATGGCTGAGCATCCAAAAATGAGAAAAAATGATCCAATAAAAATCACAGCACACAAACTCAATGGCACCGTGGATCCGCACTGCACCACAAACAAAGAGCAAATTAAATGTAGAATGCAACATGTGAACACATTTTCAGATTGTTTGAAGCTACACGGGTATTTTAAAATAAGTGTATATAAATAGAGATATAAAAAGTCAATAATTAAAAAGTAAATATGTTTTATATCGTATTATAGTAAAAAGACCTGAAATGGTGAGTGTCTTTGGTGTCGCATTTTCCAGGGTGGGTACAGGTAGTGCTTTTCTGATTGGTTGACAGTTAGAGAGAACTAAACGCATATTGTTTTACAGTTTATTTGCAAATTCTCAGTTTGTATACAAACAAAAACACGATATCAAAATACACGTACACAGTCATATTTAGAAATCACATACATACGTGGCGGCGGCTGTAAAAATCAAATATCTTCTCCTTTTTTCCGTACATTTTCCCACAGACTTAGAATTGAAACTGGCAGATATTCACAAAATAGAACTGATAGAAATCAGAGATATTGTACATTGTGTAATAGTACAGACTTAGAATATGAATATCATTTTATTTTAATTTGTCCTTTGTACGAACAATTACGTAAACTATATGTTAAACAATTTTATTACAGACATCCAAGTGTTTTTAAATTTATTCAGCTGATGCAATCTTCAAGCCAGCAAGAGCTTTTTAGATTATCTAGGTTTGTTAGGGAAGCATTTATTATTCGCAATACTGCAATGTATAATGAGTAAAAAATGTCTGTTCATCCTCATTAGACATGACATGTAAACTATTAAAACTTAAAATTTTACATGAAACTATGTTATAGGAATAGTCAAATCATTATAACAGGGTAAATACGTGATCCAGAGTGAATGTGTGAGACATTTCGGGCGTCAGAGTGAATGGGTGAGTTGTATGAGTGTATAGTATGTATGATTGTGTGTTTGTACCTTTTCATTGTTTAATGTAAAAATTGCATTGACCTGTCACATATTAACAAATGTAATATGTACTTATATGACGAGAAACATTTATTTAAGTCATAAATAAAGAATATGTTCTGTTCATAATATACTGAAAGAAATAAGGTTAGCACATAAATAACATGGTAAATCCCATTCAGCAGATTCAAGGCTATGTGCATCAGCCGCCATTAACAATATAATTAACATTATTAACAAGTACATGCAGGACATTATTTTTAAACGATATCTGCGAAAAAAAAGCAGCAACATGTTTTAATTTACCTGCTTTACAGAAATTATAATTTCGTTCTTATTTCAATATAAAGGGAGATAATTTTAACATTTTAAACTTTGGTTCGTAATTTCATTATAATGATAAGGGTAATGTTAGTTGTGTTTGCGGTTTAATAGTTATTAAATAAAGGTTAACTCTGTTCTTGATCATATTCTTATTTTTAATGTAAAAAAATGTGTTTTATATAAATGGGAGATAACTCTGATATTTACTTTTGAATCACACATAAGTGAAAAACAAGAACACTTTCTGACATGCAAAAGTTATCAAATGCTTCACATTATAAAATAAACATACAGTTTCTTTAAGCTAGATATGCAAAAGACCGTGCTAAACTTATTTCTTTCAGTATATAATGCATAGAAGACAACACACTCTCACTATGGTAGTATTGTAAGTAAATAAACGATAATATGAAATAAACTGAATAATCTTATAATTAAATTGAATAATCTTATAACTTATTGATAATACAGGCCATTTTTAAAAACAGTCGTTCGAATTAGTCGTAGAGCTCCTTAATGCACCTCTTTAAAGTAAAACGGGCAAGTGATGCGTGAATTTAGAGACCGGATTTAGTAGCTTAGCCATTGAATGGACATGCAGTAGTTGCACGTGCTTTAATAGCATGTATATTGAGTTGTTTGGGCAGTTTTCATTTTGGATGTTTGTGTTGGATGTATTTTCTATAGGATTTTACCGTTTAAAATTGAGGTACGTCTTTTTGTATTACGCCTTTGTTGTATTAATAGATCTCGGACATAAGAACATATATTTTCCGAGATGTTATTGTTGACTTAGCCTTTATTGAACTACAGGCATTACAAAAATTCAAAACACTAATGCAGACTTATTCCAGACAAGTATCAAAGTACTTGATAAAAGCATTCTTAAGAAGGAGAAATTCTATTTATACTATGCTTATTTAGTGTGTAATATTCATTTTACTGTCAGATTTATTACCGCGTCATTAATTTGATATTTTGTCACATATTTATCATTGACAGTGACTTATAGGTCCATTGGTCCGGGTGCTCTTTCATTTTATATATGTACTTGTTTGTCACTTTATGCACATGCCACTATAATAAACGATTTACTTACTTTACTTACAAGTACCACTGAGGTTTAATGTTCAGGTAGAGATGTTTTTTAGACTATTAAAAGCATATAATGAATCATCCGTGGTGAACGGGTCTGTTGCATTCATGCATGTTAGTGCTGCGTTTTCAGTTGCAGATCTGGGGTGGGATGGGGTTGGGTTACCATATCTTGATTTATATTTAACCTTAGATCGGTGATTCATTAATATTAGTATACACGATACTTTTCAGCCACTCTATTTAACATTCCCACGTACTCATGCACGTTAACATATCCCATATACACTCTTTTCTCATTGTATTGCAGTCACTGTTTGAGCGATTTTTTTCTTCATATTTAATCCTTTCTGGATATTTAAGACTCATGTTTCTGCATGATCATACTGCATGATCATATGTGGAAATACCATCATTGATTGGTCAACTGTTGAGTGAACTGATTTTCGATTTAATCCTTTCTTAATCTTAACATCTCTTGATCATACTGCTGAAATACTCGGAAAGGGACATGTGTGTCTGTGTGGACTCGATCTATATAGTGATACTGAGATGAAAATTTACTTACTTAAGGTATGTGATATTATTTCAGTGCTGTATTTATACACACAATGCATATATCTTACTACACATATAAAGGCAAAATATATGTTAATGGGCGGAGAAAGTTGAGTTTATTTCTTTAAAAAACGAACATATGTATGCATTACATCCAGGTTTTACATAATATTTTTTTCTGATTCACAAAAGTGGTTCCTATAATCTCTGGGCTCCCATGGATTCCAAAATTGTGATAGTGATTAAAGGGCGCAATCTTGAAGTAGTAACCAATTCAGCATCAACATTATCACCTATTATTCCAGTATTATTATGACATTAAATATGCTGGCATTAAAGCAAAAGTTTGAGTTTTTATAATTAGCTAGACTATTCGAGTAAGAGAGCTTATGTAATCATCCCCGGCGTCGGCGTCTGTGTCGTGCCTGCGTCCTAGTCTTCCATCGGGATTTGCTAAACCTTGAACGGTGTTTGTGTGTGTTTCTCAGCAATTGAATATATTGTTATTGTTGTTTGGTGTAATATTACTGCCCCCGCCATTATAAACAGACGTTAAAGACAGAGTATTCCGAAGGCGAAGAACTCCATTTATAACTAGCTTGACATCATCATCTCGCATTTACGGCAAGTTAGCAGATATATTGGTCGCGATACTTATTGGAATAGTATTCCTTTTACAAGTCGACTTATAAGGGCTTAATAGCTGAAAATAGCATCGCGACTGAATTATCTCGACGGCAGCCAAATGACACCATACCAATTTATAATTCAACTGTTACGCCCCAAACCTTGATTTCTATTCTAGATGTAGCCACAGACGTTTGAGAGAGGTTGAGTTATCACAAAAAACAAATATGGCATGTTCTCAGTTTTTATTTTCTGTTGAGGGAATGTAGCGACACAGCCAAACAAGCCCTATTATTGTGAGTTCTGAAAAACTTGGGAAAAGGTAAAAGAATTATCAAAATCGGATGATAAACAAAAAAGATATGACCATTTAAAGGTTGTTCTAAAACGAATATGGGAGCCATTTTTAGAACTATGACGTCATAGTTCCATACTACCATATATGGAATATTGATGAATATCATTTAAAACGAAGAAAACCACTGCAAATAAATGAATAGTTTTTACTGGTCATATAAATCATTAAAACATATTTTTCATACAGTTGCTGTCATTTTATCCCTATAAATCAGTAAATGATCATATTTATAAATATTCCATATAAGGTCATTTAGAACCGTGATGTCATAGCTCTCAAAAGGGCTGCTTCCATATCCGTTTAGACAGAAATTTCAAATGATCATATCTTCTTTGTTTATCATCCGATTTTGATATTTCTTTCACCCTTATTCAAGTATTTCAGAACTCTCAATAATAATAAAGGTATGGCTGTGTCGCTACATAGCCTTTAAATGTTTCGAACAATTATTTTGCAAACGCATTTTAGTGTTTTTTCGTATGGTCTTTTACGTTATTTTCAACATATGTACGTTTATATATGACGGTCGACTTTTTTTTGTGGTGGAGGCAGACCACCCACTTTTCCTGGCTAGAACCAGTACTGTACACACTTCCTCACGATTCGAGCCCTCAGTGGGATTCGAACCAGCAGCGGTGAGAGGCGAGAATGTTTACAAAGCAACATCGTTAACCCCTCGGCCATGGAAGCGATACATTTGTAGTGGTAATGCTAGTAAAACGAGGTCAAAATAATTTTATTTGGCATATTTTAGAATTAGGAACATCGAAAGCTGCACTAATCGAAGTACTTATCACAATGCCTAAGCACCCAGTTATAAGTGTTATAATTTATTTCTTAGAAACCAAATCGAATTGAAGCCTTTAAATTGCGTTCATGCAATCAGAGCAGACGATTTAAACTCGTTATGTTGCTGTTCAACCGGGTCTCCAATCAAACAAAATACACTGTGAATAGTATTGATACGGTGGTAGATGTGTACTTTTATGATTAGTATATAAAGTTACATATTGCCAACATAAATCCATTCCTAAAAAGTAGGTAATTGTTACCAGCACTGACCTACCTTTTTGACTTATAATAAAAGAGCCACGTGTGGATCCGTTGTGGTCAATAAAACCAAGATTTGATACCACTGTTTGACTCTTACATGATCTTGAAGAGGCGATTAAAAGGGGTTTTAAAGTTGAAGTTACAGTTAATCTGCTTCTCCAGCGGTGATGAAGTTTCTGAATGTATGTCCCATAGATTTACGTATCCGAAATGGCACCAATGGAGCAGCTGTTACATCGCAAACAATGATTTCTGTTCCAGATGCCGCCACAGACGTTCGAGTCGAAACAAACACAGGTAGGAAACGTTTTCATTTTTCATTTTCTGAACATAATTTTGTTAACAACATAATCGTGCCTTATTATTATTATTTGTGTATTGCATTAAACATGTTTATTCGTTAATGTATTGTACGTATATATGCATGCAAACATCGCGTCTATTTAACTCGGGGAATGAATTCGGCCGTTTCGATCACAGCTTAAAGGTAATTAGTAACTTTCCTCTTGAGGTTCTACTGTTTGTACAATTCATACATAGTTATAGATTGATGGAATCACTCTTATCCTATACAATTAGGTCAATGTTACCAACATTGACCTACCTTTTTGACTTATAACGCAAGAGTTCCGTGAGGTTCGGTGGGTGGGGGTAAGGGGGGTGGGGGGGGGGGGGGGGTGAGTTTTCATTACAATCAATAACTGATACCACTGCTTGACTTGCTTGCATGATCGTAAAAGGAGTTTCTGAATCCATGTCTCATAGTTTTATGTCTTGGATCCAGAAAGTTCATATCCGTCATGGCGCCATAACAATTATTTTGTGTTGCGGGGCCGTAAAACACAATTTATAATTCAGCTGTTACATCGTAAACTATGATTTCTGTTCTAGATGCAGCCACAGACGTTTGAGTCCTCACTAAAACAGGTAGGAATTGTTTTCATTTTTCATTTTCTAAACATTATTTTAGTTAACATAAGTATGTCTTATTATTTATTATGTTATGCATTAAACATGTTCATTTGTTAATGTATTGTACGTATATATATGCATGCAAACATCGCGTCCGTTTTTCTCGTGGAATGAATTCGGCCGTTTCGATTACAGCTTAAAGGTAATTAGTAACTTTCTTCTTGAGGTTAGACAGTTTGTACAATTCATACATAGTTATATATTGATGGCATTACTCTCTTCCTAGACAATTAGGTCAATGTTACCATTGACCTAACTTTTTGACTTATAACGCAAGATTACCGTGTGGTTCTGGGGTGGTCAGTCAGTTTAAGAATTGATACCACTGCTTGACTCTTGCATGATCGTAAGAGGCGATTAATAGCTAAGGTTTTACAAGTAGGAGTTTCAGTAAGATGTGTTTCTCCAATGGTTGTGAAGTTTCTGAATCCATGTCTCATAGTTTTATGTCTTGGATCCAGCAAGTTCATATCCGCCATGGCGCCATATCAACTATCTAGTGAGTGTTGCGGTGCCGTAAAACGCAAGTTATAATTTAACTGTTACATCGCTTTCTGTTCTAGATGCAACCACAGACGTTTGAGTCCTCACACAAACGGGTAGGACATGTTTTCATTTGTAATTTTCTGAAAATAATTTTGTTAACAACATAATTATGTCTTATTATTTATTATGTTATGCATTAAACATGTTCATCTGTTAAATGTATTGTACGTATATATATGCATGCAAACATCGCGTCCGTTTTTCTCGTGGAATGAATTCGGCCGTTTCGATTACAGCTTAAAGGTAATTAGTAACTTTCTTCTTGGGTTTAGACAGTTTGTACAATTCATACATAGTTATATATTGATGGCATTACTCTCTTCCTAGACAATTAGGTCATCAATGTTACCAACATTGACCTACCTTTTTGACTTATAACGCAAGATTCCCGTGTGGTTCTGGGGTGGTCATTCAGTTTAAGAATTGATACCAATGCTTGACTCTTGCATGATCGTGAGAGGCGATTAATAGCTAGGGTTTTACAAGTAGGAGTTTCAGTAAGATGTGTTTCTCCAATGGGTGTGAAGTTTCTGAATCCATGTCTCATAAATGTATGTTTTGGATCCAGAAAGTTCATATCCGCCATGGTGCCATATGAACTATTTTGTGTTGCGGTGCCGTAAAACGCAAGTTATGATTCAACTGTTACATCGCAAACTATGATTTATATTCTAGATGCTGCAACAGACGTTCGAGTCGAGAAACAAAAACAGGTAGGAAATCTTTCGTTTTTGTGTCGCCTTTTCGAAGAAAAGTGCGATACATAGGGATCACTTTGTCGTTCATCCATCCGTCCGTCAGTCCGTCAGTTCTTTATTTATATGACATAGATGCTGGAAACCTTTATTTATGTTACAGAGATGCTGGATACCTTTATTTATGTTACAGAGATGCTGGATACCTTTATTTATGTTACAGAGATGCTGGATACCTTTATTTATGTTACAAAGATGCTGGATACCTTTATTTATGTTACAGAGATGCTGGATACCTTTATTTATGTTACAGAGATGCTGGAAAACTTTATCTATGTTACAGAGATGCTGGATACCTTTATTTATGTTACAGAGATGCTGGATAACTTTATTTATGTTACAGTAATGCTGGAAACCTTTATTTATGTTACAGAGATGCTGGAAACCTTTATTTATGTTACAGTAATGCTGGACACCTTTATTTACGTTACAAAGATGCTGGATACCTTTATTTATGTTACAGAGATGCTGGATACCTTTATTTATGTTACAAAGATGCTGGATACCTTTATTTATGTTACAGAGATGCTGGATACCTTTATTTATGTAACAAAGATGCTGGATACCTTTATTTATGTTACAAAGATGCTGGATACCTTTATTTATGTTACAGAGATGCTGGATACCTTTATTTATGTTACAAAGATGCTGGATACCTTTATTTATGTTACAGAGATGCTGGATACCTTTATTTATGTAACAAAGATGCTGGATACCTTTATTTATGTTACAAAGATGCTGGATACCTTTATTTATGTTACAAAGATGCTGGAAACCTTTATTTATGTTACAAAGATGCTGGATACCTTTATTTATGTTACAGAGATGCTGGATACCTTTATTTATGTTACAGTAATGCTGGAAACCTTTATTTATGTTACAGAGATGCTGGAAACCTTTATTTATGTTACAGTAATGCTGGACACCTTTATTTACGTTACAAAGATGCTGGATACCTTTATTTATGTTACAAAGATGCTGGATACCTTTATTTATGTTACAAAGATGCTGGATACCTTTATTTATGTTACAAAGATGCTGGAAACCTTTATTTATGTTACAGAGATGCTGGAAACCTTTATTTATGTTACAGTAATGCTGGACACCTTTATTTACGTTACAAAGATGCTGGATACCTTTATTTATGTTACAAAGATGCTGGATACCTTTATTTATGTTACAGAGATGCTGGATACCTTTATTTATGTAACAAAGATGCTGGATACCTTTATTTATGTTACAAAGATGCTGGATACCTTTATTTATGTTACAAAGATGCTGGATACCTTTATTTATGTTACAAAGATGCTGGAAACCTTTATTTATGTTACAGAGATGCTGGAAACCTTTATTTATGTTACAGTAATGCTGGACACCTTTATTTACGTTACAAAGATGCTGGATACCTTTATTTATGTTACAAAGATGCTGGATACCTTTATTTATGTTACAGAGATGCTGGATACCTTTATTTATGTAACAAAGATGCTGGATACATTTATTTATGTTACAAAGATGCTGGATACCTTTATTTATGTTACAAAGATGCTGGAAACCTTTATTTATGTTACAAAGATGCTGGAACCCTTTATTTATGTTACAGAGATGCTGGATACCTTTATTTATGTTACAGAGATGCTAGAAACCTTTATATATGTTACAAAGATGCTGGATACCTTTATTTATGTTACAAAGATGCTGGATACCTTTATTTATGTTACAGAGATGCTGGAAAACTTTATCTATGTTACAGAGATGCTGGAAAACTTTATCTATGTTACAAAGATGCTGGATACCTTTATTTATGTTACAGAGATGCTGGATACCTTTATCTATGTTACAGAGATGCTGGATACCTTTATTTATGTTACAGAGATGCTGGATACCTTTATTTATGTTACAGTAATGCTGGAAACCTTTATTGATGTTACAGAGATGCTGGAAACCTTTATTTATGTTACAGTAATGCTGGACACCTTTATTTACGTTACAAAGATGCTGGATACCTTTATGTTACAGAGATGCTGGATACCTTTATTTAGGTTACAAAGATGCTGGATACCTTTATTTATGTTACAGAGATGCTGGATACCTTTATTTATGTAACAAAGATGCTGGATACCTTTATTTATGTTACAAAGATGCTGGATACCACCTTTATTTATGTTACAAAGATGCTGGAAACCTTTATTTATGTTACAAAGATGCTGGATACCTTTATTTATGTTACAGAGATTCTGGATACCTTTATTTATGTTACAGAGATGCTGGATACCTTTATTTATGTTACAAATATGCTGGATACCTTTATTCATGTTACAGAGAGGCTGGAAAACTTTATCTATGTTACAGAGATGCTGGATACCTTTATTTATGTTACAGAGATCCTGGATACCTTTATCTATGTTACAGAGATGCTGGATACCTTTATTTATGTTACAGAGATGCTGGATACCTTTATTTATGTTACAGTAATGCTGGAAACCTTTATTTATGTTACAGTAATGCTGGAAACCTTTATTTACGTTACAAAGATGCTGGATACTTTTATTTATGTTACAGAGATGCTGGATACCTTTATTTATGTTACAAAGATGCTGGATACCTTTATTTATGTTACAGAGATGCTGGATACCTTTATTTATGTAACAAAGATGCTGGAAACCTTTATTTATGTTACAAAGATGCTGGATACCTTTATTTATGTTACAGAGATGCTGGATACCTTTATTTATGTTACAGAGATGCTGGAAACCTTTATATATGTTACAAAGATGCTGGATATCTTTATTTATGTTACAGATATGCTGGATACCTTTATTTATGTTACAGAGATGCTGGATACCTTTATTTATGTTACAAAGATGCTGGATTCCTTTATTTATGTTACAGAGATGCTGGATACCTTTATTTATGTTACAGAGATGCTGGAAACCTTTATTTATGTTACACAAATATGCTGAACCCTTTATTTATGTTACAGAGAGTTTCAGTAAGACGTGTTTCTCCAGCGGTTGTGAAGTTTCTGAATCCATGTCTGATAGTTTTATGTCTTGGATCCAGAAAGTTCATATCCGTCATGGCGCCATAACAATTATTTTGTGTTGCGGGGCCGTTAAACACAATTTATAATTCAGCTGTTACATCGTAAACTATGATTTCTGTTCTAGATGCAGCCACAGACGTTTGAGTCCTCACTAAAACAGGTAGGAATTGTTTTTTATTTTTCATTTTCTAAACATTATTTTAGTTAACAACATAAGTATGTCTTATTATTTATTATGTTATGCATTAAACATGTTTATTTGTTAATGTTTTTTACGTATATATATGCATGCAAACATCGCGTCCATTTTTCTCGTGGAATGAATTCGGCCGTTTCGATTACAGCTTAAAGGTAATTAGTAACTTTCTTCTTGGGGTTAGACAGTTTGTACAATTCATACATAGTTATATATTGATGGCATTACTCTCTTCCTATACAATTAGGTCAATGTTACCAACATTGAATGTTACCAACATTGACCTACCTTTTTGACTTATAACGCAAGATTACCGTGTGGTTCTGGGGTGGTCAGTCAGTTTAAGAATTGATACCACTGCTTGACTCTTGCATGATCGTAAGAGGCGATTAATAGCTAAGGTTTTACAAGTAGGAGTTTCAGTAAGATGTGTTTCTCCAATGGTTGTGAAGTTTCTGAATCTATGTCTCATAGTTTTATGTCTTGGATCCAGCAAGTTCATATCCGCCATGGCGCCATATGATCTATCTAGTGTTGCGGTGCCGTAAAACGCAAGTTATAATTTAACCGTTACATCGCTTTCTGTTCTAGATGCAGCCACAGACGTTTGAGTCATCACACAAGCGGGTAGGACATGTTTTCATTTGTAATTTTCTGAAAATAATTTTGTTAACAACATAATTATGTCTTATTATTTATTATGTTATGCATTAAACATGTTCGTCTGTTAATGTATTGTACGTATATATATGCACAAACATCGCGTCCGTTTTTCTCGTGGAATGAATTCGGCCGTTTCGATTACAGCTTAAAGGTAATTAGTAACTTTCTTCTTGGGGTTAGACAGTTTGTACAATTCATATAAAGTTATATATTGATGGCATCACTCTATTCCTATACAATTAGGTCATCAATGTTACCAACATTGACCTACCTTTTTGACTTATAACGCAAGATTCCCGTGTGGTTCTGGGGTGGTCAGTCAGTTTAAGAATTGATACCACTGCTTGACTCTTGCATGATCGTGAGAGGCGATTAATAGCTAGGGTTTTACAAGTAGGAGTTTCAATAAGATGTGTTTCTCCAATGGTTGTGAAGTTTCTGAATCCATGTCTCATAGTTGTATGTCTTGGATCCAGAGAGTTCATATCCGCCATGGTGCCATATGAACTATCTTGTGTTGCGGTGCCGTAAAACGCAAGTTATAATTCAACTGTTACATCGCAAACTATGATTTATATTCTAGATGCTGCAACAGACGTTCGAGTCGAGAAACAAAAACAGGTAGGAAATCTTTCGTTTTTGTGTCGCCTTTTCGAAGAAAAGTGCGATACATAGGGATCACTTTGTCGTTCATCCATCCGTCCGTCAGTCCGTCAGTTCTTTATTTATATGACATAGATGCTGGAAACCTTTATTTATGTTACAGAGATGCTGGATACCTTTATTTATGTTACAGAGATGCTGGATACCTTTATTTATGTTACAGAGATGCTGGATACCTTTATTTATGTTACAGAGATGCTGGATATCTTTATTTATGTTACAGAGATGCTGGATACCTTTATTTATATTACAGATATGCTGGATACCTTTATTTATGTTACAGAGATGATGGATACCTTTATTTATGTTACAGAGATGCTGGATACCTTTATTTATGTAACAGAGATGCTGGATACCTTTATTTATGTTACAGTAATGCTGGAAACCTTTATTTACGTTACAAAGATGCTGGATACCTTTATTTATGTAACAGAGATGCTGGATACCTTTATTTATGTTACAGAGATGCTGGATACCTTTATTTATGTTACAGAGATGCTGGATACCTTTATTTATGTAACAAAGATACTGGAAACCTTTATTTATGTTACAAAGATGCTGGATACCTTTATTTATGTTACAGAGATGCTGGATACCTTTATTTATGTTACAGAGATGCTGGATACCTTTATTTATGTTACAGAGATGCTGGAAACCTTTATTTATGCTACAAAGATGCTGGATACCTTTATTTATGTTACAAAGATGCTGGAAACCTTTATTTATGCTACAAAGATGCTGGAAACCTTTATTTATGTTACACAAATATTGGAACCCTTTATTTATGTTACAGAGATGCTGCATACCTTTATCGATGTTACAGAGATGTTGGAACCCTTTATTTATGTTACACAAATATGCTGGAACCCTTTATTTATGCTACAGAGATGCTGGATACCTTTATTTATGTTACAAAGATGCTGGATACCTTTATTTATGTTACAGAGATGCTGGAAACCTTTATTTATGTTACACAAATATTGGAACCCTTTATTTATGTTACAGAGATGCTGGAAACCTTTATTTATGTTACAGAGATGCTGGACACCTTTATTAATGCTACAGAGATGCTGGAAACCTTTATTTATGTTACACAAATGTTGGAACCCTTTATTTATGTTACAGAGATGCTGGAAAACTTTATTTATGTTACAGAGATGCTGGAAACCTTTATTGATGTTACACAAATTTTGGAACCTTTATTTATGTTACAGAGATGCTGGAAACCTTTATTTATGTTACACAAATGTTGGAACCCTTTATTTATGTAACACAAATGTTGGAACACTTTATTTATGTTACACATACATGTTACCTAAATAACTATTCTTTCCTGATTGCAGATGCGATCAAGTCCACCAGAGGAAAAGTTGTTCTGGGTGACTGAAGTTGCAACAACTCTCCTCCTGCAGACGTCACTTCAGGTAGACTTCTAGACTATACTGTTTACTATGAAAATGTTGCTATAACATGTGATCTCTTCTTTTCTGATTACAGATACGATCAAATCCACCAGAGAAAAAGTTGTTTTATCTGAAGATGAAGTTGCAACCACCAAGCTGCTGCAGACGACACATCAGGTATACTACTATACTAGACTATACTATTTACTATGAAAATGTTGCTAAAACATGAAATATCTCTTATTTTCTGATTACAGATGCAATCAAATCCACCGGAGGAACAGTTGTTCTGGCTGACTGTAAAGTTGCAACCACCAAACTGCTGCAGATGACTTATCCGGTAGACTACTATACTAGTCTGTAATATTTGCTATGAAAATGTTGCTAAAACATGTGATCTCTTCTTTTCTAATTACAGATGAGATCAAATCCACCGGAAGAACAGTTGTTCTTGCAGACTATGAAGTTGCAAACACAAAGCTTCTGCACATGACACACCTGGTAGACTACTAGACTATACTTTTTATTATAAAAACGTTGCTAAAACATGTAATAACTCTTCTTTCCTGATGGCAGAAGCGATCAAATCCACCAGATGAAAAGTTATTCTGACTTGACTGAAGTTGCAACAACCAACCTCCTGCAGACGTCAACTCGGGTACTCTTTTAGACTATACTGTTTACTATGAAAATGTTGCTAAAGCATAATATCTCTTCTTCTATGATTGCATATGCGATCAAATCCACCAGCGGAAAAAATGTTCTGGCTGACTTTGAAGCTGCAACAACCAACATGCTGCAAACGACACAAAAGGAAGACTACTAGACTATATTAATTACTATGAAAATGTTGCTAAAACATGTAATATCTGCACTTTTCTTTTCTGAGTCCATTTGCGATCAAATCCACCAGAGGAAAAGTTGCTCTAGCAGACTATGAAGTTGCAAAAACTGACCTGCTGCAGACGATACAACAGACTACTATACTAGTCTATATTATTTACTATGAACATTTTGCTAAAACATGTGATCTCTTCTTTTCTAATTACAGATGAGATCAAATCCACCGAAAGAACAGTTGTTCGTGCAGACTATGAAGTTGCAAACACCAAGCTTCTGCACATGACACACCTGGTAGACTACTAGACTATACTTTTTATTATAAAAACGTTGCTAAAACATGTAATATCTCTTCTTTTCTGATTGCAGATGCCATCAAATCCACCAGAGGAAATGTTGTTCTGGGTGACTGAAGTTGCAACAACCAGCCTCCTGCAGAGACTTCTAGACTATACTGTTTACTGTGAAATTGTTGAAATAACATGTGATCTCTTTTTTTCTGATAACAGATGCGATAAAATCCACCAGAGGAAGAGTTGTTCGGGTTGACTTTGAAGTTGCAACCACCAATATGTTGCAGACGACACACCAGGTAGACTACTAGACTATATACTATGAAAATGTTGGTAAAACATGAAATATCTCTTCTTTTCTGATTACAAATGCAATTAAATCCACCAGAGGAAAAGTTGTTCTGGCTGACTATGAAGTTGCAATCACCAAGCTGTTGCAGACGACACATCAGGTAGACTATTACACTATACTATTTACAATGACAATGTTGCTAAAACATGTAATTTCTCTTCTTTTCTGATTGCAGATGCCATCAAAACCACCAGAGGAAAAGTTGTTCTGGGTGACTGAAGTTGCAACAACCCACCTCCTGCAGACGTCATCTCATGTAGACTTCTACACTATACTATTTACAATGAAAATGTTGCTAAAACATGTGATCTCTTGTTTTCTGATAACAGATGCGATCAAATCCACCGGAGGAAAGGATTATCTGGCTGACTATGAAGTTGCAACCATCAAGGTGTTGCAGATAACACATCAGGTAGACTATTACACTATACTATTTACAATGAAAATGTTGCTGAAACATGCGATCTCTTGTTTTCTGATAACAGATGCGATCAAATCCACCGGAGGAAAGGATTATCTGGCTGACTATGAAGTTGCAACCACCAAGCTGTTGCAGACGACACATCTGGTAGACTTCTAGACTATAGTATTTACAATGAAAATGTAGCTAAAGCATAATATCTTTTCTTTTATGATTGCATATGCGATCAAATCCACTGGAGGATAATGTGTTCTGGCAGACTATGAAGTTACAACAACCGACCTGCTGCAGACAAGACTACTAGACCATATGTGATCTCTTCGTTTCTGATTACAGATGCGATCAAATCCACCGGAAGAAAAGTTGTTATTGCTGACTATGAAATTGCAACCACCAAGCTGCTGCAGACGATACACCTGGTAGACTACTAGACTATACTTTTTATTATAAAATTGTTGCTAAAACATGTAATATCTCTTCTCTTCTTATTGCAGATGCCACCAAATCAACAAGAGGAAACGTTTTTTCTGACTGACTATGATGTTGCAAAACCAAGATGCTGCAGACCACACATCAAGTAGTCTACTATAAAAAATGTTGCTAAAGCACATGTTATCTCTTCATTTCTGATTGCAGATGCGATCAAATCCATCTGGGGATGCTAAAACATATGCCATCTCTTCTTTTCAGATTGCAGTTGTGATCAAATCCTCCCAAGGAAAATTGTTCTAACTGCAACCAGCAAACTGCTGCAGACGATACATCAATTAGACTACCGGACTATAATATTTGCAATGAAAATGTTGCTAAAACATATAATAAGTCTTCTTTCCTGATTGCAGATGTGATCAAATCCACCAGAGGAACAGTTGTTCTGGCTGACTTTGAAGTTGCAACAACCATCCTCCTGCAGACGTCACCTTAGGTAGAATTATAGAGTATACTGTTTACTATGAAATTGTTGCTAGAAAATGATGAAATATCTCTTCCTTTCTGATTACAGTTGCAATTAAATCCACCGGAGGAAAAGTTGTTCTGGCTGACTATGAAGTTGCAACCACCAACCTGCTGCATTCGACACATCAGGTAGACTTCTAGACTTCTGAGGAAATGTTGTTCTGGCTGACTATGAAGTTGTTACCACCAAGCTGCTGCAGACGATACAACAAGTAGAGTATTGGACTATACTATTTACTATGAAAATGTTGCTTAAACATGTTTATCTCTTCTTTTCTGCTTACAGATGCGATCATATCCACCAGAGGAAACGTGGTTATGGCTGATTATGAAGTTGTAACATCCAACCTGCAGTAGACGACACAAAAGGTGGACTACTTTACTCTAATATTTACAACGAACATGTTGCTAAAACATGTGGTCTCTTATTTTCTAAATACAGATGCGATCAAATCCACCAGAGAAAAAGTTGTTCTTGCTGTCTATGAAGTTGCAATCACCAAGCCGCTGCAGATGACACAACAGGTAGTCTATTAGACTATAATATTTACAATAAAATGTTGCTAAAGCATGATATCTCTACTTTTCTGATTGCAGATGCGCTCAAATCCGCCAGAGGAAAATATGTTCTGGCTGACTATGAAGTTGCAACATTCAAACTGCTGCAGACGACACATCAGGTAGACTACTAAACTATATTCTTTGCAATGAAAATGTTGCTAAAACATGTGATCTATTCTTTTATGATTACAGATGCTATCAAGTACACCAGAGGAAAAGTTGTTCTGGCTGAATATGAAGTTGCAACCACCAGGCTGCTGCAGACGAGACACATCAGGTAGACTACTAGACTATATTATTTACAAGGAAAATGTTGCTAAAACATAATATCTCTTCGTTCTGATGACAGATTCGATCAAATCCACCAGAGGAAAAGTTGTTCTGGCTGACAGCTACAACTAACCTCCTGCAGACGTCACCTCAAGTAGACTTCTAGACTATAATTTTAACTATGGACATGTTTCTTATAACATGTGATCTCTTCTTTTCTGATTACAGATGCGATAAAATCCACCAGAGGAAAAGTTGTTCTGGCTTACTATGAAGTTGTAACAACCGTCCTCCTACAGACGTCACCTCCGGTAGACTTCTAGACTATACTGTTTACTATGAAATTGTTGTTAAACATGAAATATCTCTTCCTTTCTGATTACAGTTGCAATTAAATCTACCGGATGAAAAGTTGTTCTGGCTGACTATGAAGTAGCAACATCCAACCTGCAGACACAAAAGGTGGACCATTTGACTCTAATATTTACAGCAAAATGTTGCTAAAACACGTGATCTCTTCTTTTCTAATTACAGATACGATCAAATCTACCGGAGAAAAAGTTGTTCTTGCTGTCTATGAAGTTGCAACCATCAAACTGCTGCAGACGACACACCTGGTAGACTACTAAACTATACTATTTATTATAAAAACGTTGCTAAAATATGTAATAGATTACAGTTGAGATCAAGTACACTAGAGGAAAAGTTGTTCAGGCAGACTACTAGACTATATTATTTATAATGAAAATGTTGCTAAGCATAATATCTCTTCTGATTGCAGATGCGATCAAATCCGCCAGAGGAAAATATATTCTGGCTGATGTTGCAACAACCAACCTGTTGCAGACGAAACAACAGGTAGACTACTGGACTATATTTTTTAATATGAAATGTTGCTAAAACATGTGATCTCTTCTTTTCTAATTACAGATACGATCAGATCTACTGGAGGAAAAGTTGTTCTTGCTGTCTATGAAGTTGCAACCACCAAACTGCTGCAGACGATAAACCCGGTAGACTACTAGACTATATTATTTGCTTAGAAAATGTCGCAAAAACACATGATATCTCTTCTTTTCTGATTACAGATGCGGTACAATCCACCAGAGGAAAAATTGTTCTGGCTGACTATAAAGTTGCAACCTCCAACCTGCTGCATACGACACATCAGGTTGACTATTAGACTATATTATTTACAAGGAAAATGTTGCTAAAACGTGATCTCTTCTTTTCTGATAACAAATGCGATCGAATCCACTAGAGAAATAGTTGTTTTGGCTGACTATGAAGTTGAAACCTCCAACTGCTGCAGACGACACATCAGGTAGACAATTAGACTATACTGTTTACTATGAATATTTTGTTTAACATGTTTTATCTCTTCTTTTCTGATAACAGATGCGATCGAATCCACCAGAGAAATAGTTGTTTTGGCTGACTATGAAGTTGCAACCTCCAACTGCTGCAGACGACATATCAGGTAGACAATTAGACTATACTATTTGCTATGAAAATGTTGCTAAATATCTTCTTTGCTGATTGAAGCTGCTTTCCAATCCAATTTGGAAACGTTGTTCTGGCTGAATTTGAAGTTGCATCCACCAAGCTGCTGCAGCTGCTGCAGATTTCACATCAGGTAGACTAATAGAATATACGATTTACTATGAAAATGTTGCTAAAACATGTAATATCTCTATTTTTCTGACTACAGATGCGATCAAATCCAAAGGAGGAAAAGTTGTTCTGGCTGACTATGAAGTTGCAACCACCAATCTGCTGCAGACGACACATCAGATGTACAACTAGACTATACTAATTACTATGAAAATGTTGCTTAAACATATGTTATCTCTTCTTTTTTGTTTACATATGGGATCAAATCTACCACTGGAAATTATGATCTGGCCGACTATGAAGTTGCAACCACCAAGTTGCTGCAGACGACTGTCCACATCATGTAGACTACTAGACTATATTATTTACTACGAAAAGGTTGCTAAAACATGTGATCTCTTCTTTTCTAATTACAGATGCGATCAAATCCACCGTAGGAAAATATGTTCTTGCTGTCTACGAAGTTGCAAACACCAAGCTGCTGCGGACGACACATCAGGTAGATTACTAGCCTATATTAGTTACTATGGGAAAAAAAAGTAATATATCTTCTTTTCTGTTTACATATGTGATCAAATCCACCAAAGGAAAGGATGATTCTGGTTGTCTATTAAGTTGCAACCACCAAGCTGCTGCCGACGACACATCAGGTAGACAACTAGACTATAATATTTACAATGAAAAAATTGCTAAAGCATACTATCTCTTCTTTTCTGATTGCAGATGCGATCACATCCGCAAGAGCAAAAGCTGTTCTGGCTTATTATGAAGTTGCAACCATCAAGCTGCTGCAGACGACAAATCAGGTAGACTACTAGACTATACTGTTTACTAAGAAAATGTTGCTAAAACATGTAATATCTCTCATTTTCTAATTACGGATGCAATCAAATCCACCAGAGGACAATTGTTCTGGCTATCTATGAAGTTGCAACAACCAACCTGCTGCAGCCGACACAACAGGTAGACTACTAGAATATCCTATTTACTATGAAAATGTTGCTAAAACAGTTGATCTCTTTCTTTTCTAATTACAGATACGGTCAAATCCACCAGGGGAAAGTTGTTCTGGCTGACTATGAAGTTGCAACTATCAAGCTGCTGCAGACGACACATCAGGTAGACTACTAGACTATACCATTTACTATGAAAATGTTCCTAAAACATGTAATCTCTTCTTTTCTGAGTGAAGTTGCTTTTCAATCCACCACAGGAAACGTTGTTCTGGCTGAATTTGAAGTTGCATCCACCAAGTTGCTGCAGCTGCTGCAGATTTCACATCAGGTAGACTAATAGAATATACGATTTACTATGAAAATGTTGCTAAAACATGTAATATCTCTATTTTTCTGACTACAGATGCGATCAAATCCAAAGGAGGAAAAGTTGTTCTGGCTGACTATGAAGTTGCAACCACCAATCTGCTGCAGACGACACATCAGATGTACAACTAGACTATACTAATTACTATGAAAACGTTGCTTAAACATATTTTATCTCTTCTTTTTTGTTTACATATGGGATCAAGTCTACCACTGGAAATTATGATCTGGCCGACTATGAAGTTGCAACCACCAAGTTTCTGCAGACGACTGTCCACATCAGGTAGACTACTAGACTATATCATTTACTACGAAAAGGTTGCTAAAACATGTGATCTCTTCTTTTCTAATTACAGATGCGATCAAATCCACCGTAGGAAAAGATGTTCTTGCTGTCTACGAAGTTGCAAACACCAAGCTGCTGCGGACGACACATCAGGTAGACTACAAGCCTATACTATTTAATATGGGAAAAAAATGTAATATATCTTCTTTTCTGTTTACATATGTGATCAAATCCACCAAAGGAAAGGATGATTCTGGCTGACTATGAAGTTGCAACCACCAAGCTGCTGCCGACGATACATCAGGTAGACTACTAGACTATAATATTTACAATGAAACAATTGCTAAAGCATACTATCTCTTCTTTTTTGATTGCAGATGCGATCACATCCGCAAGAGCAAAAGTTGTTCTGGCTTATTATGAAGTTGCAACCATCAAGCTGCTGCAGACGACAAATCAGGTAGACTACTAGACTATACGGTTTAATAAGAAAATGTTGCTAAAGCATGTAATATCTCTCATTTTCTAATTACGGATGCAATCAAATCCACCAGAGGAAAATTGTTCTGGCTATCTATGAAGTTGCAACAACCAACCTGCTGCAGCCGACACAACAGGTTGTCTACTAGAATATCCTATTTACTATGAAAATGTTGCTAAAACATGTGATCTCTTCTTTTCTAATTACAGATACGGTCAAATCCACCAGAGGAAAAGCTGTTCTGGCTGACTATGAAGCTGCAACTATCAAGCTGCTGCATACGACACATCAGGTAGACTACTAGACTATACCATTTACTATGAAAATGTTCCTAAAACATGTAATCTCTTCTTTTCTGAGTAAAGTTGCTTTTCAATCCACCACAGGAAACGTTGTTCTGACTGAATTTGAAGTTGCATCCACCAAGTTGCTGCAGCTGCTGCAAGATTTCACATCAGGTAGACTAATAGAATATAAGATTTACTATGAAAATGTTGCTAAAACATGTAATATCTCTATTTTTCTGACTACAGATGCGATCAAATCCAAAGGAGGAAAAGTTGTTCTGGCTGACTATGAAGTTGCAACCACCAATCTGCTGCAGACGAAACATCAGATGTACAACTAGACTATACTAATTACTATGCAAATGTTGCTTAAACATATTTTATCTCTTCATTTTTGTTTACATATGGGATCAAATCTACCACTGGAAATTATGATCTGGCCGACTATGAAGTTGCAACCACCAAGTTTCTGCAGACGACTGTCCACATCAGGTAGACTACTAGACTATATCATTTACTACGAAAAGGTTGCTAAAACATGTGATCTCTTCTTTTCTAATTACAGATGCGATCAAATCCACCGTAGAAAAAGATGTTCTTGCTGTCTACGAAGTTGCAAACACCAAGCTGCTGCGGACGACACAGCAGGTAGACTACAAGCCTATACTATTTACTATGGAAAAAAACAATGTAATATATCTTCTTTTCTGTTTACATATGTGATCAAATCCACCAAAGCAAAGGATGATTCTGGCTGACTATGAAGTTGCAACCACCAAGCTGCTGCCAACGACACATCAGGTAGACTACTAGACTATAATATTTACAATGAAAAAATTGCTAAAGCATACTATCTCTTCTTTTCTGATTGCAGATGCGATCACATCCGCAAGAACAAAAGTTGTTCTGGCTTATTATGAAGTTGCAACCATCAAGCTGCTGCAGACGACAAATCAGGTAGACTTCTAGACTATACTGTTTAATAAGAAAATGTTGCTAAGACATGTAATATCTCTCATTTTCTAATTACAGATGCAATCAAATCCACCAGAGGAAAATTGTTCTGGCTATCTATGAAGTTGCAACAACCAACCTGCTGCAGCCGACACAACAGGTAGTCTACTAGAATATCCTATTTACTATGAAAATGTTGCTAAAACATGTGATCTCTTCCTTTCTAATTACAGATACGGTCAAATCCACCAGAGGAAAAGTTGTTCCGGCTGACTATGAAGTTGCAACTATCAAGCTGCTGCATACGACACATCAGGTAGACTACTAGACTATACCATATACTATGAAAATGTTGCTAAAACATGTAATCTCTTCTTTTCTGAGTGAAGTTGCTTTTCAATCCACCAGTGGAAACGTTGTTCTGGCTGAATTTGAAGTTTCATCCACCAAGCTGCTGCAGACGACACATCAGGTAGACTATTAGACTGTACTATTTACTATGAAAATGTTGCTAAAACATGTAATATCTCTACTTTTCTGACTACAGATGCGATCAAATCCAAAGTAGGATAAGTCGTTATTGCTGGCATTGAAGTTGCAACCACCAATCTGCTGAAGAAAGACGACACATCAGGTGGATAAATAGACTATACTATTTACTATGAAACTTTTGCTAAAACATGTAATATCTCTTCTTTTCTGATTGCAGATGTGATCACATCACATCCACCAGAGCAAAAGTTATTCTGGCTTATTTTGAAGTTGCAACCATCAAGCTGCTACAGGCGACACATCAGGTAGACTACTAGACTATACTATTTTCTATGAAAACGTTGATAAAACTTGTATGATTACATATGCGTTCAAATCCACCAGAGGAAACGTTGTTCTGGCTGAATTTGAAGTTGCAACCACCAACTGCTGCAGACGACACATCAGGTAGACAATTAGATTATACTATTGACTATGAATATTTCGCTTAAACATGTTTATCTCTTCTTTTCTGTTTACAGATGCGTTCTAATACACGAGAGTAAAAGTTGTTCTGGCTGACTATGAAGTTGCAACCACCAACTGCTGCAGACGACACATCAGGTAGACTTCTAGACTATACTGTTTACTATGCAAATGTTTCTATATCATGTGATCTCTTCTTTTCTGATAACAGATGCGATCGAATCCACCAGAGAAATAGTTGTTCTGGCTGACTATGAAGTTGCAACCTCCAACTGCTGCAGACGACATATCAGGTAGACAATTAGACTATATTATTTGCTATGAAAATGATGCTAAATCTCTTCTTTGCTGATTGAAGCTGCTTTCCAATCCAATTTGGAAACGTTGTTCTTGCTGAATTTGAAGTTGCATCCACCAAGCTGCTACAGCTGCTGCAGATTTCACATCAGGTATACTAATAGAATATACGATTTACTATGAAAATGTTGCTAAAACATATAATATCTTTACTTTTCTGACTACAGATGCGATCAAATCCAATGTAGGATAAGTCGTTCTTGCTGGCAATGAAGTTGCAACCACCAATCTGCTGAAGGAAGACGACACATCTGGTGGATAACTAGACTATACTATTTACTATGAAACTGTTGCTAAAACATGTAATATCTCTTCTTTTCTGATTGCAGATGTGATCACATCCACCAGAGCAAAGGTTGTTCTGGCTGACTATGAAGTTGCAACCACCAAGTTTCTGCAGACGACACATCAGGTAGACTATTTACTATGAAAATGTTACTAAAACATGTTTTATCTCTCCTTTTCTGTTTACAGATGCGATCAAATCCACCAGAGGAAAGGATGTTCTGGCTGACTATGAAGTTGCAACCACAAAGCTGCTGCAGACGACACAACAAGTAGACTATTGGGACTATACTATTTCCTATGAAAAATTTGCTAAAATATGACATATCTCTTTTCTGATTACAGATGCGATCAAATCCACCCGAGGAAAAGTTGTTCTGGCTGACTATGAAGTTGCAACCACCAAGTTGCTGCAGACGATACACCAGGTAGTCTACTATACTAGACTGTACTATTTACTATGACAATGCTGCTTAATCATGTGATCTCTTCTTTTCTAATTACAGATGCGATCAAATCCACCGGAGAAAAAGTTCTTGCTGTCTATGAAGTTGCAACCACCAAACTGCTGCAAACGACACATCAGGTAGACTACTAAACTATATTATTTGCAATGAAAATGTTGCTAAAACATTTAATACCTCTCATTTTCTGATTTCAGATGCAATCAAATCCACCAGTGCTGGCTACCTATTGCAACAACCAACCGGCTGCAGACGATACAACAGGTAGACTACTAGACTATACTATTTATTATAAAAACGGTGCTAAAACGTATAATATTTCTTTTCTGATTACAGATGAGATCAAGTCCACTAGAGGAAAGGTTTTTCTGGCTGACTTTGAAGTTGCAACAACCAACATACTGCAGACAAGACATCAGGTAGACTACTAGACATTACTATTTACTATGAAAATATTGCTAAAACATGTGATCTCTTCTTTTCTGATTTAGGTTGCGATCAAATGCACCAGTCGAAACATTATTCAGGCTGAATTTGATGTTGCAACCACCAAGTGCAGCAGACGCCACATCAGGTAGACTACTAGACTATATTATTTACAACGAAAGTGTTGCTAAAGCATAATCTTTCTTCTTTTCTGATTGCAGATACGATCAAATCCACCAGAGGAAATACTATTCTGGCTGACTATGAAGTTGCAACAACCAACCTGCTGCAGACGAAACAACAGGTAGACTACTAGACTGTATTATTTACTATGAAATGTTGCTTAAACATGTGATCTCTTCTTTTCTAATTACAGATACGATCAAATCTACCGGAGGAAAAGTTGTTCTGGCTGTCTATGAAGTTGAAACCACCAAGCTGCTGCAGACGACACACCTGGTAGACTACTAGACTAGACTATTTATTATAAAAACGTTGCTAAAACATGTAATATTTTGCTTTTCTGATTACAGATGAGATCAGGTCCACCAGAGGAAAAGTTGTTCTGGCTGACTTTAAAATTCCAACAACCACCCTTCTGCTGACGAGACATCAGGTAGACTACTGGACTATATTATTTGCTTAGGAAATGTTGCAAAAACACATAATATCTCTTCTTTTCTGATAACAGATGCGGTACAATCCACAAGAGGAAAAATTGTTCTGGCTGACTATGAAGTTGCAACCTCCAACCTGCTGCATACGACACATCAGGTAGACTACTAGACTATATTATTTGCTTAGGAAATGTTGCAAAAACACATAATATCTCTTCTTTTCTGATAACAGATGCGATCGAATCAACCAGAGAAATATTTGTTCTGGCTGACTATGAAGTTGCAACCTCCAACCTGCTGCATACGACACATCAGGTAGACTACTAGACTATATTATTTGCTTAGGAAATGTTGCAAAAACACATAATATCTCTTCTTTTCTGATAACAGATGCGATCGAATCAACCAGAGAAATATTTGTTCTGGCTGACTATGAAGTTGCAACCTCCAACTGCTGCAGACGACACATCAGGTAGACAATTAGATTATACTATTTACTATGAATATTTTGCTTAAACATGTTTATCTCTTCTTTTCTGTTTACAGATGCGTTCTAATACACGAGAGTAACAGTTGTTCTGGCTGACTATGAAGTTGCAACCACCAACTGCTGCAGACGACACATCAGGTAGACTTCTAGACTATACTGTTTACTATGAAAATGTTTCTATATCATGTGATCTCTTCTTTTCTGATAACAGATGCGGTACAATCCACAAGAGGAAAAATTGTTCTGGCTGACTATGAAATTGCAACCTCCAACCTGCTGCATACGACACATCAGGTAGACTACTAGACTATATTATTGGCTTAGGAAATGTTGCAAAAACACATAATATCTCTTCTTTTCTGATAACAGATGCGATCGAATCAACCAGAGAAATAGTTGTTCTGGCTGACTATGAAGTTGCAACCTCCAACTGCTGCAGACGACACATCAGGTAGACAATAAGATTATACTATTTACTATGCATATTTTGCTTAAACATGTTTATCTCTTCTTTTCTGTTTACAGATGCGTTCTAATACACGAGAGTAAACGTTGTTCTGGCTGACTATGAAGTTGCAACCACCAACTGCTGCAGACGACACATCAGGTAGACTTCTAGACTATACTGTTTACTATGAAAATGTTTCTTTATCATGTCATCTCTTCTTTTCTGATAACAGATGCGATCGAATCCACCAGAGAAATAGTTGTTTTGGCTGACTATGAAGTTGCAACCTCCAACTGCTGCAGACGACATATCAGGTAGACAATTAGACTATATTATTTGCTATGAAAATGTTGCTAAATCTCTTCTTTGCTGATTGAAGCTGCTTTCCAATCCAATTTGGAAACGATGTTCTGGCTGAATTTGAAGTTGCATCCACCAAGCTGCTGCAGCTGCTGCAGATTTCATATCAGGTAGGCTAATAGAATATACGATTTACTATGAAAATGTTGCTAAAACATGTAATATCTCTATTTTTCTGACTACAAATGCGATCAAATCCAAAGGAGAAAAAGTTGTTCTGGCTGACTATGAAGTTGCAACCACCAATCTGCTGCAGACGACACATCAGATGTACAAATAGACTATACTAATTACTATGAACATGTTGCTTAAACATATTTTATCTCTTCTTTTTTGTTTACATATGGGATCAAATCTACCACTGGAAATTATGATCTGGCCGACTATGAAGTTGCAACCACCAAGTTGCTGCAGACGACTGTCCACATCAGGTAGACTACTAGACTATATTATTTACTACGAAAAGTTTGCTAAAACATGTGATCTCTTCTTTTCTAATTACAGATGCGATCAAATCCACCGTAGGAAAAGATGTTCTTGCTGTCTACGAAGTTGCAAACTCCAAGCTGCTGCGGACGACACATCAGGTAGACTACTAGACTATAATATTTACAATGAAAAAATTGCTAAAGCATACTATCTCGTCTTTTCTGATTGCAGATGCGATCACATCCGCAAGAGCAAAAGTTGTTCTGGCTTATTATGAAGTTGCAACCATCAAGCTGCTGCAGACGACAAATCAGGTAGACTACTAGACTATACCATTTACTAAGAAAATGTTGCTAAAACATGTAATCTCTTCTTTTCTGAGTAAAGTTGCTTTTCAGTCCACCAGTGGAAACGTTGTTCTGGCTGAATTTGATGTTGCATCCACCAAGCTGCTGCAGACGACACATCAGGTAGACTATTAGACTGTACTATTTACTATGAAAATGTTGCTAAAAGATGTAATATCTCTACTTTTCTGACTACAGATGCGATCAAATCCAAAGTAGGATAAGTCGTTCTTGCTGGCAATGAAGTTGCAACCACCAATCTGCTGAAGAAAGACGACACATCAGGTGGATAACTAGACTATACTATTTACTATGAAACTTGTTAAACATGTAATATCTCTTCTTTTCTGATTGCAGATGCGATCACATCCACCAGAGCAAAAGTTGTTCTGGCTTATTTTGAAGTTGCAACCATCAAGCTGCTACAGGCGACACATCAGGTAGACTACTAGACTATACTATTTACTATGAAAACGTTGATAAAACTTGTATGATTACATATGCGGTCAAATCCACCAGAGGAAACGTTGTTCTGGCTGAAAATTGAAGTTGCAACCACCAAGTTTCTGCAGACGACACATCAGGTAGACTATTTACTATGATAATGTTACTAAAACATGTTTTATCTCTTCTTTTCTGTTTACAGATGCGATCAAATCCACCAGAGGAAAGGATGTTCTGGCTGACTATGAAGTTGCAACCACCAAGCTGCTGCAGACGACATATCAGGTAGACTATCATACTATACTATTTACTATGAAAATATTGCTAAAACATAACATCTCTTATTTTCTGATGGCAGATGCGATCATATCCATCAGAGGAAAAGTAGTTCTGGTTCCAGAAAGTTCATATCCGTTATGGCGCCATATCAACTATCTTGTAATGCGGTGACGTAAAGCCCAATTTATAATTCAGCTGACATCTCAAACTATGATTTATGTTCTAGATGCAGCCACAGACGTTTGAGTCGATCACAAAAACAAGTAGGAAACGTTTTAATTTTCTGAACATTTTTTTGTTAACAACATACTTATGCCTTATTATTTATTGTGTTATGTATTAAACATATTCATCTGTTAATGTAACTGACGTATATTTGCATGCAAACATCGCTCTATTTTTCTCGCGGAATGAATTCGGTCGTTTCGATCGTTAAAGCTAATTAGAACATTCCTCTTGGAATACTACAATTTGTACAGTTCATACATAGTTATAGATTGATGACATCAGTCTATTTCTATACAATTAGGTCATTGTTACCTACCTTTTTTGACTTAAAACGCAAGAGTCACGAGTGGTTCGGGTGGTCAGTAAGATCAGGATACCACTGCTTGACTGTTGCATGATCGTAAGAGGCGATTAATGGGCTTTACAAGTCGTAGTTTCTGTAAGACATGTTTCTCCAGCGGTTGTTAAGTTTCTGAATCCATATCTCATAGTTTTATGTCTTGGATCCAGAAAGTTCATATCCGTCATGGCGCCATATCAACTATATTGTGTTGCGGTGCCGTAAAACGCAAGTTATAATTTAGCTGTTACATCGGAAACTATGATTTCTGTTCTAGATGCAGCCACAGAGTTTTGAGTCGTCACAAAAACGGGTAGGAAAGGTTTTCATTTTTCATTTTCTGAACATAATTTTGTTAATAACATAATTATGCCTTATTATTTATTATGTTATGCATTACACATGTTCATCTGTTAATGTACTGTTCGTATAGATGCATGCGAGCTTCGCGTCCATTTTTCTCGTGGGATGAATTCGGCCGTTTCGATCACAGCTTAAAGGTAAATTTCCTCTTGGGTTTCTACAGTTTGTACAATTAATTGATGACATCAGTCTATTCCTATACAATTAGATCGTTGTTACCAACATTGACCTACCCTTTTATTATGTAACTAGTTTCTGGCCTTGATTTAACTATTTACATGTACATGTACTAAAACACTATATGGTTTTCTTCATGCTTCCAGATTATACAACTGTCTTCATTGTAATACATGTTTGCGTATCTTCCAGATTCTGACACGTCTTCACCAGCCTGTCATCCAGATTTTACAACCGTGTTCATTGTAATACATCTTTAGCCCATCTTCAAGATTCTACATCAGTTTATATGGAATTAGAACAACTGGTCACCTCAAATAACCAGGTTCTTGCCTATAGACATATTCGTCTTCGGTATTCTACAACCGTCTTCATTGTAACACATCTCAATCCCATCTTCCAGATTCTATAACTGTCTTCATTGTAATACATCTCAAACCCATCTTCCAGATTCTACAAAGTCTTCATTGTAGTACATCTCAAACCCATCTTCAAGATTCTACAAAGTCTTCATTGTAGTACATCTCAACCCATCTTCCAGATTCTACAAAGTCTTCATTGTAGTACATCTCAAACCCACCTTCCAGATTCTACAAAGTCTTCATTGTAGTACATCTCAAACCCACCTTCCAGATTCTACAAAGTCTTCATTGTAGTACATCTGAAACCCACCTTCCAGATTCTACAAAGTCTTCATTGTAGTACATCTGAAACCCATCTTCCAGATTCTACAAAGTCTTCATTGTAGTACATCTCAAACCCACCTTCCAGATTCTACAAAGTCTTCATTGTAGTACATCTCAAACCCATCTTCCAGATTCTACAAAGTCTTCATTGAAGTACATCTCAACCCATCTTCCAGATTCTACAAAGTCTTCATTGTAGTACATCTCAAACCCACCTTCCAGATTCTACAAAGTCTTCATTGTAGTACATCTCAAACCCATCTTCCAGATTCTACAAAGTCTTCATTGTGGTACATCTCAAACCCACCTTCCAGATTCTACAAAGTCTTCATTGTAGTACATCTCAAACCCACCTTCCAGATTCTACAAAGTCTTCATTGTAGTACATCTCAAACCCATCTTCCAGATTCTACAAAGTCTTCATTGTAGTACATCTCAAACCCACCTTCCAGATTCTACAAAGTCTTCATTGTAGTACATCTCAAACCCACCTTCCAGATTCTACAAAGTCTTCATTGAAGTACATCTCAAACCCACCTTCCAGATTCTACAAAGTCTTCATTGAAGTACATCTCAACCCATCTTCCAGATTCTACAAAGTCTTCATTGTAGTACATCTCAAATCCACCTTCCAGATTCTACAAAGTCTTCATTGAAGTACATCTCAAACCCACCTTCCAGATTCTACAAAGTCTTCATTGTAGTACATCTCAAACCCACCTTCCAGATTCTACAAAGTCTTCATTGAAGTACCTCTCAAACCCACCTTCCAGATTCTACAAAGTCTTCATTGAAGTACATCTCAACCCATCTTCCAGATTCTACAAAGTCTTCATTGTAGTACATCTCAAACCCACCTTCCAGATTCTACAAAGTCTTCATTGTAGTACATCTCAAACCCATCTTCCAGATTCTACAAAGTCTTCATTGTAGTACAACTCAAACCCACCTTCCAGATTCTACAAAGTCTTCATTGTAGTACATCTGAAACCCATCTTCCAGATTCTACAAAGTCTTCATTGTAGTACATCTCAACCTATCTTCCAGATTCTACAAAGTCTTCATTGTAGTACATCTCAAACCCACTTTCCAGATTCTACAAAGTCTTCATTGTAGTAAATCTCAAACCCATCTTCCAGATTCTACAAAGTCTTCATTGTAGTACATCTCAAACCCATCTTCAGATTCTACAAACGCTTCATTGTAGTACATCTCAAACCCATCTTCAGATTCTACAAAGTCTTCATTGTAGTACATCTCAAACCCATCTTCCAGATTCTACAACCGTCTTCATTGTAACATATCTCAAACCCATCTTTCAGATTCCCGCTGCGGGTTCGGACACCACTGGGAGATCGACTTGTCAAGTAAGAAGTATTGATTCTTACGGATGGCGGGAGGCATACAGTACTACTGGTTCTAACCAGGAAAAATGGGATTGTCTACACCTACCACAAAATAATCGACCGTCATATATGGCCTAACATGTGCCGATTCTACATCCATCTTCTGAAACCATAAAGCATAAAGCTTGATTATATCGCCCCGGTGTCAGTTTTGCATAAAATCGAATGTCATATATAGCCTAAAATGTGCTGAAATGACGTTAAACAGCACTCAGCCACCCAACCAACTATGGCTGCCTAACATGTGTAAAAATGACGTAAAACGCCCGACAAACAAACCAACAAATATTCCAGATTCTACATCCATTTTCATTGTAATACATATTCACCTGTCTTCCAGATTCTACAACCGACATCATTGTAATAAATCTCCAGTCCATCTTCCAGATGTTATATCCGATTTCAATGTTTACATCTCCAGCCCAACTTCCAGATTCTACATCATATATAGACCAAAACGTGCTAAAATGACAGACCATTCCAGATTCTTCATCGTAATTAAGCCTGTCTTCGAGAATATACATCCGCCTTCATAGGAAAAAAATGGTGGTCTGCATCTGCCACTTAAAATGACTGATTTATTTGATTTTTTCAATGTTCTGAAAATGACAAAATACACCATTCAACTAACCAACCAACCAACCAACCTGTCTTCCAGATTCTATCCCCGTCTTCGTTGTAATACATATCCAGCCTATGTTCCAGATTATACATCCGTCTTCCCTGGAAAATGTCGGTGGTCTGCGTCCACCACTTAAAAATCGACTATCAGATATAGCCTAAGATGTGCTGAAAATGACGAATACACCAACCAGCCAGCCCAGCGAACCAGCCAGGCCAAGCCAGCCAGCTAAGGTTGTCGGGAAGCGCACTCACGTCATCAATTCCATCCGGGTTAGTTGCCCCGTCTCGGATTTGTTATAGAGAGTCGCCCTCCCGGACACGTGGGTTTTCCCCGGGTACTCCGGTTTCCTCCCACACTATGACAGTGCACTGTCACGTCATCCGTGCTATCGTCCATGAGAAGCCGGAATGGTTGGTAAATGGTTGTAATATAAAACGTTATGAATTACGCTTTATATAACAACAAGTCCTAGTCACACCTCCTCGTGGTACCAACTGGAAACTATGGATTCTCAAATCAGAAAATCTGTAGGCTAAGGTGACAGGTCGCAATTCAAATACACATTAATTTATTTATTAAATATATTTTTCATCATACATGTATATATGAGTTTAAAAAAACAACTTAATATGTTGTCACAATGTGTGCAAAAATAACTTGTTATCCCCGAGCAAAATGCAAAAACTCCTTGTGAAAAGCATTGTGAAAATGTCCTAAAAGGGTCCATCCTGAGTACCCTGTCAAACCAGCGACTTCGCCCACTTGTTTCTTTTCTAGTTGTCCCACTTGTTTCTTTTCTAGTTGTGCCCCGTGTGGTTCCCGGGTGCCCCGTTTGGTCACGGGGCAAAGAATAGGGCCACTGCAGATCCCTTTGGAGGGGTAGGCAGAGGGGTAGAATCCCCCCAAATTCATGTTCATTTTATCATTTTTTGTTCATGTTCATTAAATGTATCAAAAGAGCAGTGGCAGAAAAACAATAACGTGGCTCCAGCGTAAATGGAGTTTCTACGATAGAATTTGCAGCAACTCTGCAGTTCAGGGTGAGAAGGTTCTAGGCCAATTTTCCATATTTTATCTCGATGTACATGGAAGGTGAACCTGGCATGTTTATGCCTGTTAGGCGCCATATAACCTTTTCATGTGTTGGTGCGCCTTAAAACCCCAATTCAATTATTTTCTAGTTGTAGTTTGTCTGCACGATACTCATGATATTAACCGTCACATCTATCTCTCATGGTCATCGAATTGTGCGTTGATAAGGTCCGCCCAGCACCCTGTCAAACCACCAAGTTCTCCCAATTGTTTCTTTTGTACTGTCTGCGCGATACTCGTGAAATCAAGTCGCAACATTCTACATCGAAATAATTATTATGTAACTTAGGCCTAAATGAATTAATTTAAAACGATAATATGAACGGTATGAAAGAGTATACATATAACCTAAAATTCATGAAATTCAACCACAGACCTTTCGAGTTTCAGGGGGCTTGGTTCCTGACAACCTAACCAATGGATAACTGCCCTTGGAACCCCATCTCACACTAGACTTTCATTGGACCATGACAGTTATTCATTTTTGAGGAATATATGGTACAATAACAGCGTTTTATAACTTATATTTTTTGGAATTGAGGTGGATTTGGGGGATTTGAGGAAGATTTTTGTGTTTCATGACACCCTCACAATACAGTTGGGCAGGCTAATGTTCGACGAAAGCCCAATTTACCTGCAGCAGTTTCTTTCCCATCCACATTACAAGTAATTTGTTCTGAATCTGTTTTGCTTGTTTATTCACCATCCGCCTCGGGGGCATAATTAACGACCATACATAGTTCCGATCTGTTAATCAAGCATATATCCATCAGAGATTTGAGACAATATAACGAACACTATAACCTGTACCAAAGACGTGTTGTCCAACAGAACATAACGGATGGCGGGAGGTATACAGTACTAGTTCTACCCAGGAAAAGTGGGTGGTCTGCCTCCACCACAAAAAAATCGACCGTCATATATAACCTTACATGTGTTAAAAATGACGTAAAACACCTACAAACAAACAAACACATGGCCAATGTTTGTGGAAACTTAACCCATGAACAATAGAGGGCGCAGCTGGAAACTGCATTTCAGAGCTACGATTCCTTTAGGTACCCTTTGACAGTCAATCAACCTCTGTGGCATGCTAACTCGCTTGTAACATAGCCTACAAGTTGAACAGCTGAGTACAAGTCTGTATCAGTCATTAATCAGGCAACCTTAGTACAAAAGGACCTGAGGGTTCGAGTTAGAAGGAATCTAACTTTAATTACATATCTGAATCATACACGTCACATGTATTTACAACTTTTGGGTCATTTTGATTTTATGGCGTCTTTTAGCATCGAGCTCAATGACCAACTTTATAGTGCTGCCACACTGTTTGACGGTATAGATATAACCCGTTATCATCTTACAGGTACTATAGATATAACCCGCTATCTTACAGATACTATAGATATAACTCGTTATCATCTTACAGGTACTATAGATATAACCCGTTATCATCTTACAGGTACTATAGATATAACCCGTTATCATCTTACAGGTACTATAGATATAACCCGTTATCATCTTACAGGTACTATAGATATAACCCGTTATCATCTTACAGGTACTATAGATATAACCCTTTATCTTCTTACAACAGATATAACCCGTTATCATCTTACAGGTACTATAGATATAACCCGTTATCATCTTACAGGTACTATAGATATAATCCGTCATCATCTTACAGGTACTTACAGGTACTATAGATATAACCCGTTATCATCTTACAGGTTCTTTGTCCTAATTGGCTCTGTTTGGTCCTGGCTCTCGAGTGTATGGGACTACGTGGACGGCTAGGTATCTCTGTGATGGTATTATGTGTATATTCAAATATGTAAAACACGAAACACACATCAAATCGTGAAGTATTAGCAAGCTTTCTAAACTCCATCTAGATTTATTCCTGCTTGCGTATAATTCAATAAAAGGTACTAACATTAGAAGTCATTTGGAATATTTTACCTAAGCCTCAATGTATAATTAGCAAATAGTAATATGCAAAAACAATTTATGAATTATTCATATACATATTACCGGTAATAATAAGTTGTGGACAGCCACCTAGAAATAAATATTTTAGAGCCAAAATATATTTTTGATAGTGGCTTTCCTATGTAAATTCATTGTTGACTGGGGGCAGTAGAACATTTGAAAATCTCAAATTCATTTACTTTAGTTAGCTAAACATTACTTTCAGTATTTATTAATTTAGATTTATTAAACACATAAAACACATTTTTAGAAATTCTAAAAAACAAACAATCGACGGTGTCTAATGGTAGAGAGTCGGTCTACCATACGAGAGGTCGTGGGTTCAATCCAAAATCTAACTGTTGATGGAACAGAATTTTGCATTGAAACTGCTCTATCAAAAACAATGTTTGAAAAGTAACGTATGCAAGATAGTTGAAGGTACTCAGAATGTCATTTTCTGTGATATTCAACTTATTTATACGTACTACTTAAATTGTCTGATTTTTTTTTCCAGAAACAGGCGCCCCAAACAGAAGGTGATTACCAGAGGTTATTGACCATGCAGTTTGCTACGTGCTTATCATCATCACCATCGCATATTTAAACTGTATTCTTATATATCTATCTGGTCCACAAATGTAACTGTATTCTTAAACATCTATCTGGTTCTCAAATGTAACTGTATTCTTAAATACCCATCTGCTTCACAAATGTAACTGTATTCTTAAATACCCATCTGCTTCACAAATGTAACTGTATTCTTAAATACCCATCTACTTCACAAATGTAACTGTATTCTTAAATACCCATCTACTTCACAAATGTAACTGTATTCTTATATATCTATCTGGTCCACAAATGTAACTGTATTTTTAAACATCTATCTGGTTCACAAATGTAACTGCATTCTTAAATACCCATCTGCTTCACAAATGTAACTGTATTCTTAAATACCCATCTGCTTCACAAATGTAACTGTATTCTTAAATACCTATCTGCTTCACTTAAATACCCATCTGCTTCACAAATGTAACTGTATTCGTAAATACCTATCTGCTTCACTTAAATACCCATCTGCTTCACAAATGTAACTGTATTCTTAAATACCTATCAGCTTCACTTAAATACCCATCTGCTTCACAAATGTAACTGTATTCTTAAATACCCATCTGCTTCACAAATGTAACTGTATTCTTAAACACCTATCTGCTTCACTTAAATACCCATCTGGTTCACAAATGTAACTGTATTCTTAAATACCCATCTGGTTCACAAATGTAACTGTCTTATATGCATATCTGGATCACAAACGCAACTGTATTCTTATATATATATCTGGTTCACAACTGTAACTGTGGCATTCTGCATTCTGTAACGAGTAGCGACCGTAATATTAGCTGTGAGAATCATAACTCTTATGATTTATATAGAGGATCTTACATGAGTGACTGTGTATTACTGATTTTAATAAACGAGTTTGATAAACTGATAGGATACGAGGCTCTTGCCGAGTATCCTATCTTTTTATCCAACGAGTTTATTAAAGTCAATAATACAGTCACGAATTTAAGATTCTGTTTATCACATAACACACCTACGACGAGATAGTTTGACTTTATTGTTGTCAATTTTCCTTATATACGGCGGCAATTTGTAAGACAAATCATATCGTCGTTTTGTTGTTTACATGACGTCGCTACGTTACGCGGCTGTAAATGCGTTCGCGCTACAAATAATGCGACACCTTAAACCAAATTTAACGTTACTAACATTGAAGTAAGATTTCAAATAATGATAAATAATTAAGGTGTCTGAACGTACCGTATGATATACCATGCAAACAATTGGAATTAAATGTTTTACGGTCTACAAACACAGTGATTCGGTCCTCATTTGCATCTGTAATACACTAGTGTATTACGAGAAATAAATCATGGCTTTATTGCTGTCATAGAAGCCATGTTATTTGATAACTTCTCACTATGTAGCTATGACTCCTTCCCTTCGGAATATAGGAAGAGTATGCGACACGACTCCAGTTCGCACTTTCGACGAGGTTTCTGAAGACATATAACAAAATGCTGCATAAACAACCACCGTACTTGCCTACACCCATGCGTTATAATAACGTGCACTCATCACTGCTAAAATTGTTATGTTGCAACACACTGGCATATAAAATGCTACAATAAGAAAAAATAGTTTTTATCCTATGTATATAGTGTTGTTCCTCCTGCACCATTCCTTTAATGAGTGGCAGTTAACGTCATAAGCCCCAAAAGTAACGCGTTAGAAAAAGTAACGTGTAACCCCTAAATCTCTTACACATTACTCTTGATTTTCTATTTTCTAACGTGTTAGAAACGAGATTTCCCCTATATATTCAACAGAAAAGTAACGATAATTCAACCTTTTCTAACGCGTTAAGACGTATAAAAAAAGTAACACATTAGTATTTACACGTTTAATCAAAGAGTAATGCGTCTCCTGTTAAGCAGTTTTCGCATTCTAGGTACGTAAACCAGTGACAAACACTGAAACAATGGCTTACCGCGATTTTGTAGTCTTCGCTCCAGCTAAAAGCTCAGCAGTGATGTGATCTTATCAATTCTGCGATAAGCAAATTATTCCAATTTTACTTCCATACAAATAGGACAGTTTCACCGTATATCGGTAAAGAATGCATTTATACTCTGTGGGTCAGCGTTCCTAAATGGTTCTTAAATATATAAAGCATGCATTTTTCCCTTGAGAGTTGAACTCCTGCAATATCTTACTGCCACCAACCTTAAACCCAACTTTGGTAAAAATCCAAATTAATTTACTGAAGTTAAATTGCGCAAATTAATTGTCATAACCAAGGGCAATAACTCTATAATGCATGCATTGATTATGCAAAACTTTACAACTCGTCTGAGATCTACTTTAAATAAACCTTTTTTAACCAATTTTGTTGAAAAAGCTTATCGATGACAAACAATTCACATAAGCCTGTCTGTTTATAGCCAGTAGACGGACAGATACAACAGTAAACTACATAGTTAAAGCTTTATATTGAAGGAAAAGGTACGGTTTGATTGTGGTAAGAAAGAATTGTAAAAGGAAAACTATGTTATAAGCTTGTTTTTCTTTATTTCCATATAATAATTTAACTTTCATTTACATACATGTACAAACAAACAATTAGTATCATTTATATAACAGAATATGGAAGATGAATTGAATTGAATTGGGATTTATGACGCACCAACACATGAAAGGTTATATGGCGCCTCTTCATGAATGAACATGCCAGGTTCATCCTCCATTTACATCAAGATAACATGTGGAGAATGGGCTTTGAACCTTTTATCCTGCAGAACTACAGAGTTGCTGAAAATGCTATACTAGTCATTCCATATACGATGGAGCCACGTTTCCACGTGTGTCAGAGAAATCTGGGAAAATGAATGATGTCATTTCAAAAACAAACAAATAATATGTGAAGTACTGAATGAAATGTTGTTTCCATGGAAATGCAACAACTAATTAAAATTATCAAGTTATATAATTTATACTAAAAGAAAAAGAAACGCCACTCGGACATTTTCGCTATATAATGTATAAAAGTCTAACATAGCCATATACCATTCGATTAACAACAGTATATTACACATACAATATATAGCGGAAACTCCCAAATTGCGTTTCTGTTTTACCCCAAGATCACTAGTTTGATGATATGTGAAGAATGTTTCAAGAAGTTCTATACATCAAAAGGCACCAAGATAACACTAGTCTGAAAGACAACTTGAATGGTTGAATAAACATTTAGATAAATTGGCCTTTTACCATGAAAACACAAAACCATACTAAGTTAAAATTCTGTTCTCTATATCTAAAGGCACAACAAAACCACTAGGTTGATATCTTGAGTTACTATTAAAAAGCTACATTGAACGTTTTTCACTAAGCTGGTCCTTATGTTCTGTTCAGTTTAAAGGGACATATAGCACTCTTGATTTTCGTAAAACTCGCGTCGTCCCATTAGTTTTCCTTTATAATTTGCATTTTTAAAATCAAATTAATTATTTAAAAGTTCAAAACAAATTGTTTTTGAAAAATACTGTTTATTATAATGCGTCAAAAATATAGTAAATTCTACATGGTAGTATAACAAAGAAATTTTGAAAACCCAAAATTATATTTAAATATATACACGCAGGTTTAAAGCTAAAATTGTAATGGATTAATGGATTAATAAATCGAGGTGCTAATTGTAATGTTTGATAAAACTTCAGATTGCCAGGTGCCTCTTTAATTTCTATAAACAAAAATATAATATTTTGTCTTCACATGCTTAGAAAAACATAACCTTTTGTTTAATATATACTAATAAATTGCATGCATTGAATGGGGTTTTAAGGCGCACCAACACATGAAAGGTTATATGGTGCCTAACAGGAAGAAACGTGCCAGGCTCATCCTCCATTTACATCAAGGTAAAATATGGAGAATGGGCCTAGAACCGTCTTACCTGTTCATAAACTGCAGAGTTGCTGCAAATTATATAGTAGACACTCCAATTACGATGGAGCCATGATTCCACGTCATGATAAAGTCCTTGAATGAGCATGATAAAAAATGGCAAAATGAGTTTGAATGGTGGGGTTAATAAATTGAAAGTATTATTTCATATATGGCTTTTAAGGCATTGATAGTGATGTACATTTTTACTGAAGTATGTTTACAACTGACAGCGAAATATGAAGATATTTGTATTATACATATTCGGTAAAATATAAATGGACCAGAAGTTATAATAGTAGGAATATATATATATATATGACCACTAAAATGTATATATCGCTGAATTGATACACGTTGTATAGATTAAAATTCAAAAACATATTTAAATTCGAGCTAAAAATGACAGAGATATGAACTCACAAATCAGGTAGGGGTCATTACTAAAAACGTGCATATCTGTATATAGCAACGGATCTACTCATGCCGAACGTAACGCATACTTTTTACACGGACCCTTATGTATTTAGATATTTTCTTTCCTTCAATTTCGGGTTATAGTTTTTTTTTAAACGACTCTATTCAGTGATATATGCATTTCAAAATTACGATATACATTGTGTCCCATTTATTATTAAAACCTGTGCACGCTTTTAACATCGACCCCTAAGGTCATTTACGACATCATTTTTCTGTCGATTTATTCTCGAATTTAGTAATGTTTTCGGCTTTTGAAGTTACACAAATGTATCTTTTCAGTGGTATATATATTATAACTTTACAATGCCTATTTCATTTTCTATTTCCGCGTGTCAAAACAAATCTAAAAGAAGCATCCAGTAAACTATTAAAGGGTTACTGCAACATTCCTTTTGACATCGTTGAGTGTAACAACTAATTTCGAACATTATTTATGCTTTTTTAGAATACAAACGTTCGTTTCACCTAATGTGTATACCTTAAATACTCGTGAACCTAAGTTATCGCAATTTACGTTACCATCTTTAATGAAGGTGTTGGATTTAAGAAATTAAGAACATTTAAGAGTTTATATCCGAAAATTACTCCAAACCTTATACTGAGGTTATCACAGGCATACGTACCATGGTTCTTGTATTGTTCGTTACATTGTGTGTGTTTTATAATCAGTTTCTATTGTCCGTGTGTTGCCACTAAATTGGCACTAATATGCTGCTACTGCTGGCATTAGTTAGCAGTAACAGTAGTAGTAGCAATATCAGTAGCAAACATGTGATGGTTGCCAAAGGAGTTGTCTGTTAAACATGATGGTGGGAAAGTAGAAACAACATACTTGCGTAAAAGATAAAATATATCGCATATATCGTCATAATTACGATGACTATTGACTCTACTGGTGCTACTGCTGGCAGTAGCTACTGCTGCTACTACTGGCAGTAGCTACTGCTGGCGATGGCAGTAGCTACTGCTACTGCTGGCAGTAGTTAGAAGTGGCAGTAGCAATAGCCGTAGCAATAGCAGTAGCAAACATATGATGGTTGTGAAAGGGGTTGTCTGTTAAACATGATGGTGGGAAAGTAGAAACAACATACTTGCGCAAAGAAAACATCATATATCGATGATCATATATCGTCGTAATTAATATGACTATTGACTCTACTGCTGCTACTGCTGCCAGTAGCTACTGCTACTGCTACTGCTACTGCTACTGCTACTGCTACTGCTGCTACTGCTGCTGCTGCTACTGCTACTGCTACTGCTACTGCTACTGCTACTACTGCTACTGCTGCTACTGCTACTGCTACTGCTACTGCTGCTACTGCTGCTACTGCTGGCAGTAGCTACTGCTATTGCTACTGCTACTGCTACTGCTACTGCTGCTACTGCTGGCAGTAGTTAGCAGTAGCAGTAATAGTAGCAATAGCAGTAGCAAACATATGATGGTTGCGAAAGATGCGAAAGGGGTTGTCTGCTAAACATGAGTGTGGGAAAGTAGAAACAACATACTGCGCAAAGAAAACACTTGCGATGAATATACCTACTGAGATGGTGCTCTATTGTTGGCAGTAACTACTGCTACTGCTGCTACTGCTACTGCCAACTTCACGTTTATACATGATGCATATGAGGTGTATATATATATATTGACAGAAATATAAATGATATGTATCTTTTAATTTGATTTTGTATTGACTTTTTTCTACACAAACCCCTGTGAGCCTAATAAAATCCAGGTTGTAATACAACTTTGAGATCAGCCCCCAACATTTTCTCGTGCTTAGTATTTAGTCTGAAGTCATAGTCGTTATCGGAGTTAGTTGTACAGGTCTATTGGCCAGTGGGGTCTCACTTCTTAGAGGATAAGTGTGTGCAGTGGGTCGGGTGCAGGGATAGGTGTGGATATGGTGTAAAACGTGTTTGTTGGCCAGATGGAAGTATGTACCTTGAAAAGGCTCACAGGGTATCGTACATGCTGCATCATAGGCTACTTCACCATGAGGTTCCGAGACTGGATGAGCATGGATTGGACTTGGATGTTAGCCACCGGTGCCACAATAAAATCGGTGTGAATCCCTCACATTTGGTCTTGGAGGCTAGGTCGATAAATATGTCTAGGAGTTATTGTGCTAAAGCTGGGTCCTGTGTGGGTTTGCACGCTGTAGCCTGCCTCCTTGTACGTACTTTTGTATTATTTCGAGGTCTTCTGGAATAAGCGTGGTCTTGGGATGATGTGCTCGGACAAGCAACATTTAGTGTCTACTTGGTTGTACGTGCTCTCAAGACTTTGTTTCTCAACAGCTGTCCGCGAATATATTTTTTTTCTTCTTGATGTTGCGCGTAAAGTGTATACAATTGCAACCTTCTTGCTTTGCGTTTTAATTTATGAGCTATTGATCGTTCCCTTTCTTTTTGTCTTTCAGATAGCACCTGTTGAGTTGTAAGACTGCGATCGACTTTTCCACCTACCGGAATAGGACAGCCAGCAACTGAGCACAGTAGCCTGATCGACTCCCCTCGGACCATTATTGACACTGTGAACCTGGGAAATTACGTGAAAACGTTGCATTCTTCGGTAAGGATCTTTTAATTGATCTGTTTGTTGCCTCCACCTTCTGAGTGTTTGTGTTTAATTTTGTTTGACTAAGTGTGTCTTCAGAAAGTCTGTACTCTATGCATTCAAGTAAAGTTGTCTCATTCTCAGATTTTGACAAGTCTATTTTAAATGTGGGTGGTAAGAAGCAGCTTTTCACAATCCAGTTATTATTTTTTTCACCACTGCACACACTTGAAAATAACTTGCAGTGTGTATGGTTAGCACTATAGCACTTTTCAATAGCGCCCACACATTTGTTTAAACGGGTTGTTATACTATTAAAATCTCCATTTCCCTGACCGTGAATTGTTTCGAATTCTGCCTGACACCGTTTGCTTATATCGATGGCAAATCGATCACGTATGTGTTGTCGGTATGCTTTTGTATTGCCTGGCATCATGTTCAGTACATGAGAACTGCGTTTTATTTGTTTCCTGTGGTTCTCGCCCAAGTGACTTGTGTCAATCTGATGTTCAGGCACGGTGCTGGGTTTTTTTTCCATAAAGCTCTGCTTCAGCCTGATAGGCCTTTGTATCAGGATCAGTTGTTAGGTATTTCACCTCTAATCCATCCTCATGCATGTCTCTGAAACACGTTTCTGCCCATTTTTGTTCATCTCCAATATTTTAGTTTCCATGCTTGCAGTTGAAGTGCACACTGCAGCCTTGATATCACACATCTCATCTGTTCCTGTATGAAACCCATGCTTGGAGCAAAGTTTATTTACTGTCTCCAGAGCTATTATTTGCTTCTTTTTTGTGAGATGTTATACCACAGTGTAAGTGCACTGTGTTGCGGGTTAGAATGGGGTTTTCCTCACCCGGAGTATAGACTGTTGTTGTACATGCCATCAGACTGCACAGCAACTTCCTTTTCGGGCCTGTTTCTCCACGGATTAATTATTTTCAGTTGTTCACGTCGTGTTTTCATATCGGCAACATTTTCATTTTTAATTATTTCATTTACTTTTGATGCACTTTTTTGCATACCCGACATAGATGGAGCTGGAATATTGGCACCCAACATCATTTTTCTCACACTGGTTGCTGCAACTGGAGTTTGAGTCATGGCTATGTTTAATCCCACATTTGCTGTCGCGGCTTTGCAACCCCTCTTTCCGTTGTTTACTTCCTCATACAGCTTAAACATAGTCGAGCGGTATTTGCAAGAGTTACAAATGACTCTCTCACGCCAGGCAAAGCCTCTCTGTTCTTCACTAGTCTTGTCAAAGGCCAATTTCCCCCTCCATCTGGAACTCCTCGAGACGTGCTCTTTAATGACTGTGTTCATCATGTCCCATAGTTTTTCTGTGTGGAACAGCTTGTAGCAGCTTTGCTTGCTAGTGTGCCTGAAATGACAGTTGATTTCTGACAAATATTATCATGTTTGATGCTTTTTTTTACCATTTTAATGTATTTTAGTGTTTGTATGATTTTTGGTATTTTTTGAGTTATCTCCCTTTGATTGTTATTATTTTATCCTAACCCTAATTCTAATTCAATTAGAAATTTATTTTAAACAGGGAAATATTTATAAATAAATGTATTAGACGTCCTAGTGTTATATACTGCTTTAGTGGAGTATATTTTAATCATTTCTTGTCAGAAATTGCAAAAAAACATACAAAAACACCATGCATCATATACTTTTTACTTAGTTTAAGACATTAATTACACATTTGGTGCAAGAAAATTACAGTTAAATCAATTTTAATTCACTGTTGTAATCAAAATATTTAACCTCGAAGTACTTACACTTGGTTCTTGCTGGCAAACTTGTTACATTTACTCGTAGAAGGCTGAACTGGTTGGCTACGTAGGAATGTAACTCTCCCAGCTGGCGGATCCGAGAAAACTGTCGAAGACATTGTCTCAGGCTTAATTGGTTCGTCTCACAGAAGTTCTTTCTCTTGCACAGTCGGTCGAATGTACTGCACTTTTTCCTTAACTTCTTTTGTCATTTTAGCACTTTTCCCCTTGTTTGGAGAGAAACTATGCCCTTTTTTAAATCCATTTTGACGTCTTTTTTCATCTCCTTTCATGATTCTTTGGTATAAGTCACACCTTTTTGGTACGTAAGTTTGTATGGAAACGTGACCAAACACTTGTACATACTGTGTTTTGATTATCTTGGCTGTAATATGATACTTCGAGTTGCTGAGGATGGAGATTAACCAAGTGGTCCCCATGTCTACAATCTCACCTTGTTCCAAACACCTTCAACATACATATCCCTGCATTGTGAAATTTATTTTCTAAACGTCTTCATATAAACAAAAGATAACTCTTAATGAGTCTAATGGTCTTTTCTGAGCAATTTAAGTGTACAATGAATGCTTAATGTTGTTACTGAAGATAATTATTTAGACTTTTCTTGTAGAATAAAGAAAAATATATCATTTTGTTCGAAAATGTTTATTGTATCAAACTAGCGAAGCAAATAATTGAATTGGTACATTTGTGTGTGACTTTAGGTTACTTTAGGTCACATACCACTATTGTTTTGGGGCTACTGATTGGCTGAAAAAAGTATAGGGTGTATTAGGGTATATCTTTTTCGAAAGAGCTATTTTCTGATTGGGTAGAATTGCCTTAATCATAACTCATGTACATAAAATGTCAAAATAATATGTGTAGGTGATAAAAAAAATAAAAGTGTATTAATTTTGTTCTTGCATCTGGGCTATTTTATTGAGAAAATTACAGGTATAGTTAGTAAATTGTCAGAAATTCACATTTATTTGCTGCGAGCCCGACGGTCAGCACATTCATCAAACCGAAACTAGGTGAAAGCATTACAACAGCCCCAATTATTTTCAATTGTTTAGGACAGTTCTTGAAAATAAAGTAGCCTAAAAGGTTCCCTTGGGTATGTAAAATGTGTTTTAGGGCCAAAAGGCTATAATTTAACCCTATGTGAAATGCAATAGTGGTATATGACCAGCAGTCCACATTCGGGATCTCCTCACGGTGGCGGCAGTTTTTCGCGGTCACAGCAATTACTTATTGTGTAGTTAATAAGAATTTTGACATTTTCAATGCAAGAGCTTTCAATTAGGTACATTTGTCTTTGTCAACTGCTGTACCCAGGGTTCATAAAGTACATACATATGTTTAATTAACTACACATTTTATCTTCTATATTAGGTACATTTGTCTTTGTGAACTGCTGTACCCAGGGTTCATAAAGTACATGAATATGTTTTATCTTCTATTTTGTTGAAGCTGTGGCCAATATATTCCGGTTTTTCGCAGTCACAGCAATTACTTATTGTGTAGTTAATAAGAATTTTGACATTTTCAATGCAAGAGCTTTCAATTCGGTAGTAGGCCCTATTTTATCTTCTATATTAGGTACATTTGTCTTTGTGAACTATTGTACCCAGGGTTCATAAAGTACATGAATATGTTTTATTTTCTATATTGTTGAAGCCGTGGCCAACCTATTCCAATAAACATAAACTGTAAACATTGCCTTGTATTGTTAATAATTACCCCTATTTCTAAGATAAAGTTCTCAACAGAATTACTAAAACATTCTGTAAACGGCAATCTTTAAGATATTTCGTTTCGTTTGTTAAACATAGTTTAAAATTATCAATAATAATAATATAACTCACCTCTTATATATATATATATATATATATACATACGTGACTCTTCTCTCCCTTGAATAATGAACTGTATTAATTTTGAACAGTGAACAGTGTAAATTTGAACAGTGCAAATATTGAACAGTGAATAGTGCAAATATTGAATAGTGAACAGATGTTATGAACAGTGAGTGTAAATAGTGAACAGTGATTAAAAGAACATTCAGATTAAATATAATGTACATTACACAGTTGAATTTTCAGTAAAGTAATACTTTTTCGTCTCTTTATTATCTAAGAGTGTCGTCCGAGTGACTGTTTACATCACTTGGATTTTATTGTATATATGATAATAAAGATTTATGAAAAACAAAACTTGTCGCATAAAAATGGTTACTCGACGTTTCTTGGTAAAAAAAAATATTTATGTGTGAGAATCGAAAAAAATAATTATTTTTCATGATCTGCTAGTTCCTTATTTCGAGTTCGACATCGTTCTATGGCTACATATCCCTTTAAAGTAAGCTTTTTCGGCAAGATCATCTTAAAAAAATGGTTACTCAATGTTTTGTGGTAAAACAAAATCATAACTGTGTGGGAACAGAAAAAGTGTTTTTAATTTTCATGATCTGAAACGTAACTGTTGGAATTGAAAACAAAATATTTTCATGATATTCTGGTTCCTTGTTCGCAGCTCTTTAAAGTAAACCTTTTTCGCCAGATCATCTTAAAAAAATGGTTAATTTATGTTTCTTGGTAAAAAAAAATCATAACTGTGTGGAATGTTTTTTTTATTTTCATGATCTTTTAATTCCTTATTCGGATTTCGACATCGGTATATGGCTCCGTGTCCTATTAAACTAAACTTTTTTCCGCCATATCATCTTTAAATAATGGTAACTCGATGTTTCTTGGTAAAAAAACAAGTCGCTGGATTCACATGCTCATCCATTTTAACCAGCCTCTTTTCTAGCTATTGTGTTGTTTTTAACTTGACATATTACTACTGAAGTAAATTTGCCTTGATATAGCACATATTAATATCGTTTAACTATGTAACTATATATATGTCTACCAAAACTAAGAATACTTACCAGTTCTACATAGGACGTGTGCCTGACGGCATCGTTCAAAAATCTATTTACATGTAATTGGAGACATAACTCCAAAAAAATCATCCCCCTTTTTTGTTTTGCCGATTTTGTAACATCGCATGTCGTTTTGCATGAAACTGGGTTATATGCATTGCAAAGTCAATGTGGAATCATGCAATTACTTACTGGGTTCGTGAACTAGGAACCAGTTTCCGGTTTTGCATGCTCCCAGACACTCATACCTGTTCGCACATTTCGCGTGGCTCAATATATCAATATCCCAACAGTACCACTCAGTTCAATAATGATTAGTATGTGCTCAGCTCATCGTGCACAATAAAAAAAAAGGGGGGTTACTTTTTATATACAAATGCTACACCCTTAGATGCCTCCGTGTATGGTAAAGTCGTTGAGTTTGAAACCTTTTAGCCTCTCACCACTGCGGGCTCTAATCCCACTGGGAGCTCGACTTAGCCGATTCTTACGGATGAGGGAGGTTAAGGTGGGTAGTCCATCACTTAAATCGACCGTCATATACATCGTAAAATGTGAGGTGTGTTTGTGTGTGGGGGGTGGGGGAAGGGGAGATCTTTTACTCTTTGTGTAGGGTACGGGTAGACAATGATGAATTTCAGTAATTACTCCATATCTCTGTGTGACAGAATAAATAGTTTTCCATTTCAACATATTCATGCTTTATTGATCTCCGGTTTGAAATTAAATCTCCTGGCTTCATGGCGTTGCAGCTATTGATACTAACATATATCTAGGCGTCACTTTGACAAAACAAAAAGAGCTTGAACGATGTAGAACGGAGAACTGAGGTCGAATGTAGAACGGAGAACTAGAGTCGAATGCAGAACGGAGAACAGAAATCGAATGTAGAACGAATAACTAGGTTCGAATGTAGAACGGAGAACTAGGTCTGAATGTAGAACGGAGAACTGCAGTCGAATGTAAAACGGAGAACAGAAGTTGAATGTAGAACGGAGAACGAGATTCGAATGTAGAGCGGAGAACTGAAATCGAATGTAGAACGAAGAACTAGGTTCGAAGATAGAACGGAGAACTAGGTTCGAATGTAGAATGCAAAACTGAAGTTGAATGTAGAACGGAGAACTAGGTCTGAATGCAGAACGGAGAACTGAAATTGAATGTAGAACGGAGAACTGTAGTTGAAAGTAGTACTGAGAACTAGGTTCGATTGTAGAACGGAGAACTGAAGTCGAATATAGAACGGAGAACTGAAGTCGAATGTAGAATGGAGAAATGTAGTTGAATGTAGAACGGAGAACTAGGTTCGAAAGTAGAACGGAAAATTGAAGTTGAATGTAGAACGGAGAACTAGGTTTGAATGTAGAACGGAGAACTGAACTTGAATGTAGAACGGAGAACTAGGTTTGAATGTAGAACGGAGAACTGAACTTGAATGTAGAATGGAGAACTAAGTCTGAATGCAGAACGGAGAACTGGAGTTGAATGTAGAACGGAGATCGAGTTTCGAATGTAGAACGGAGAACTGGAGTCGAATGTAGAACGGAGAACTAAAATCGAATGTAGAACGGAGAACTACAGTCGAAAGTAGAACGGACAACTGGAATCGAATGTAGAACGGAGAAATGTAGTTGATTGTAGAACGGAGAACTAGGTTCGAGTGTAGAACGAAGAACCGATGTCGAATGTAGAACGGAGAACTAGATTCGAATGTAGAACGGAGAAATGAAGTCGAATATAGAACGGAGAACTGGGTAAGAATGTAGAACGAAGAACTGAAGTCGAATGTACAACGTAGAACTAGAGTCGAATGTAGAACGTAGAACTAGAGTCGAATGTAGAACGGAGAACTGAAGTCGTATGTAGAACGCAGAAATGAAGTTGAATAAAGAACGGATAAATAGGTTCGGATGTAGAACGGAGAACTGGAGTCGAATGTAGAACGGAGAACTAGGTTCGAATGAAGAACGGAGAACTGAAGACAAATATAGAACGGAGAACAAGATTCGAATCTAGAAAGGAGAACTGAAGTCGAATGTAGAACGGAGAACTAAAGTCGAATACAGAACGGAGAAACTAGAGTCGAATGTTTAACGGAGAACTAGAGCCGAATGTATAATGGAGAACTGAGTTCGAATGTAGAACGGAGAACTGTAGTTGAATGTAGAACGTAGAACTAGGGTCGAATGTAGAATAGAAAACAGGAATTGAATGTAGAACGGAGAACTAGGTTCGAATTTAGAACGGAGAACTGAAGTCGCATGTAGAACGGAAAACTAGGTTCGAATATAGAACGGAGAACTGAAGTTGAATGTAGAACGGATAACTATGTTTGAATGAAGAACAGAGAACAGAAATTGAATGTAGAACGGAGAATTGTAGTTGAATGTTAAATTTTCAACTTTAACGTGCCATCACATCTGTTTATACAAACTTATTAGTACACCATACATATAAAAACCCAATATGATATAGAACATCTTACTCTGGAGCTATTACAACAAAGAAGTTTAGACATATGTATATCAACATAGTTGGTATGGAGATATGCCTAATTCTAATACACTTACTACTTACTTTCGATTTAAACATGACTTTAACTTTAGATATCGATATAGGGAAAACATTTAGCAGCTAATTGACTTCACAGAAAGCGGAACATATGAAAATATTCATAGAGATAAAAGAAAATGCCGAGTTTGCAATATAAATATTATTGAAAACAAATACCATTTCTTACTTGTTTGTCCAATTTATAAAACTATCTTTAACCTTATCATTGCCGATGGCCACATTTGAATAAGTTTGATTTGCTTAAGTTTGATTCGCTAATGGCATACAATTTTGAATGTACCAAAATGTATATGTTATGCACTGAAACTAAGGAATAGTACCTAAAGCAAAATTCCTGATTTCAAAAACTTTTTTTTACAATACAATGATTAGGAAATATTGTGCTTCTCAGTAAATCTGGTATAAAGTAAGTGCACGTAATGTTACCTAAGAATATGTTTATTTACGATGTCGTACATTTAGTATTCATTTTGTCATTCAATGTCTTTTAAATTTAAAAAATGTGTTTATGTTTCTATTGGATGTTTATTTTTATGTCTGCGACAGAAACGTACAGAAAATTATATTGCAGTATATAAAGAAGGCTTTGTGAGATTTGGTTGTTGTTCAGTATTTAGTTCACTATATTAAAGTAAAAGAGACATTGTGAATTATATATATCACATATATTAGATTTGAATATATATTGTGAGAGGATTTATATTAAAAGTACTGTGCTCATCTATTCTAAACGTGACATTGGAGTAGTTGGACTAAATAAGGAAAGACTTTAAATGAATTTGGATTAAAGGGACACTTGACAATTTGGATTAAAGGGACACTTGACAATTTCGATTAAATGGACAGTTGATGCTAACATTGGATTTTAAAGAAATACTGGATATAATTTGTGTGTATTCTGTAAGTGGATATCTTTCAATTTTTATTATTTGAATAAATGTGTTGATTATATTTTAAAAAGCCGGTTTTGCATTTTTTTCTTCGTTACATTTTACCCGGTAACAGTAAATGTATGCTTAATTGTTCGTGTCTTCACAAGCATCCCATTTTCGTGGCATTGTGTAGTTATAAACATGCTTGGTATGTTTAATTTCGAATACAGATATGTGTCTTTGTATAGGCTTTGGCAATGTATTGTACCTTCATCTCAAGTTCAACTAAATTGAACGACGCCTCGTCATTATCATAGCGTGTGTTTATTTATACCTGTAAATACTGCAACGTTTGAAAAAATGCAATATTTTAGAGAGCAAATGATTTTGATTAAAATCATTACTAAATATTGTGGAAATGGTTCTAGTAAGAAAAGCCTAGTGCGTATGGGTTAAACGTCAAATTTTAAAATAAAAGGAAAATGTTTATTCAATTTCTGATTTAGATTTACCCTTTTAGTTGTATGATAGCAAAATTTCTAAAATTATTGTCCTGAAACTGTGATTTTTTAATAGGCGTTTTTGCACCAATATTTACATAATTTCATTATATCCTTAAAAGTGCCAAACTTCAACAAGTTACCTTAATTGATGATTGCATTTTGACTTTTGTCCCTAAAATTTGTTAAAACAGGAAATATTTATTTCTGAGTTTATTGTGACAGTATGAATTTTTCGTTTCAAAAACGCACTTCATTCAGGTAGTATAGAATCATATTTTCTGAGAGATGTTGCACGTAGTGATATATTTTGCATAAAAAAATGTCCCAAATAATTTCACCGTTGAATAAATGTATGCTTATATGATATATCTTCAAGCCTGGAAAGTTTTAAAACACAATCTAAAATATATGAGCTGAGAAAATTGAATTTAACAGGAAATGATTCTTTACTACCAATGATTCTATAAACCCTAAAGCACTGTAAGTTTGAATAGAAAATCATATTTCCGCATAGAAAAGAAATTTCGCAGATTTTGCCTGTTTTATGTTTTATTTCACGAAGTAATGATCCATATTCATTTATATATATATATATATAGTTTTGGCAAATTGTTTTATTTTGATAATTTTATTAGAGTTTTTGTTACCATGATCTCGAAATCTACACTTTGCCATATGAAAAAGTACACATGTAGCACTGCGTTACACCTTGCGACGCAGTATGCCATACTTCAGCAGTAAGCCATATACGCTGCTGCAGTGAGCCATATAAATGGCATACTGCAACAATATGGCATACTGCGATTTCACAAAGCCGTACAGGACACCCACATACCACTTACCACTTTATGTTTTACAAGTATGAACTGGTTGAGATAGTCGTCAAACAGAAATTAATTCTTTTAATATGATTACCTTTATATATATAGAGCATACAGCTTTAAAAAAGGAAAAAGGTAAAGTTTAGTTTAGTTTAGAAACAGAACGATCAAGGCGGTGAAACAATTATCGTATTTGGTGAATATGGTTGCATGTTGGTTGAAATGTAAGTATTTTTATGCGTGTGAATTTTATTGTATATTTGTAACTATTGTACTTTTGTTTAAAGTGATAACGTTGTCTAGTTATTATACTCATAACATATTTATAAATAGTTACTTGGCTTGTACGTTTCCTTAAATGTTATATTATACATGCAGTTACACATATATAGTGTAGATAATAAACGATGCAATATTTACTATTTGATTAGACCTTACAATTTTGCCGTATATAATAAACATATGATTGCATTCTTATATGAGAATCGTACGATTCTTAAACTATTCTTATATAAATGGAGCTACATATAATTCTTAAAGCACACACATTTTCATATAATTTCATGGAGATTTTTTTTTGTGTAAAATGGTATATTATTCTCATATTATACTTATATGATTGTTACACAGGCTCTAAAACCACTAACTATACCAGTGGTTATGCATTTTATAAAAGACGAACAGGAAATGTAGCATTCACAGAACACAGTCGTATAGTCAGTACCAAAAAGGCCGCTGTGGTGTAAACTAGGTTTTAGGGTGCACCAAAGCTCACTATAACCGTATTGTTATCCCAATAAATCGGGACAGTGTAAATAAAGAAATTCCCATACAATGCAGCATTAACAGGCAAGGTAAGTATAACTCAAATATGATCATATATATATGCATATAAAACAACAAAAGCCTAGAAAGCCGTAAGGCAAGTATTCAGACCAACCAGAAGTCAGACCAACATGAGAATAAACCATTAAGAGCACGACAAAACACGCTTGAGGACACACATCAAACGTTACCACCCCTTGAAAGGGGTGGTGTAGACGTCATAATCCACAATATGTCCGGTCATCGCAAATTTAGAGAAAACATAATGACAGTAGGTAAATGGATGAACCACTAAACAAGCAGAGCGTTGCAACATGATGGAGTCATATCCTTTTCTGATAAACATTCTTACACGTTTAGTAAAGAGTGTATAAAAGTGATCAAGGATCTTACAAAGTTTGTAAATCAAGTCACACAGAAGTCAGGTTGTGATATACCTTGTCACAAAAGTAGATCAGGGTACTGATAATAACATTTTCAAATTACAGGTGGTTTTTTTCCCCGAAGTTTATGGTAACGGTAGCCCTGGTGGAGTAGCTTTTAATTATACAAAGGCTACGAATGTTACAGTCTTCAACTAAAAGCAGCAGAAACACTAATAAGTTGAGAAAGAAACTCCATACGAAGTTGCTGGTGTAATATCTCTGGCTAAGTGGGGATAATTAGCAATTTCAACATTAAAATCTTCTCTCTTATCATATATTGCTTAATGGTTCTCCACTTTCATTAGAATTATGTAAATCAATAAAGAAAAAGCACACGACAGTATCAGAAGTATTAGCTTTGTTGAGTTGAGGTTATTTATGGTATTAACTCATCCAGATACCAAGAGCTGTTATTAAAGACTTTACAATCATTATAAAACATTATAAAATCGAGCATTGAGCTTACTGCTACAAGTAGACACTGACGTGATATGATTGAAATACTTTACAAAGCAACTTTAAACCACACATAAACACGCGCGCACGCACGAGCGCAAGCACGCACACACGCCAGCACGAGAGCAAGCACGCACGCATGGGCATACGCACGCACATACGACTAAACTGTTGTAATATTTAATCAGGTACAGGTAAATGGTGAATAATCGATTCCTAACCGTTTTTCCTCAATAGCTCAGGTGGTAGAATGCTGGTACGGTAAACCAGAAACCCTGGGTTCGAGTGTCGGTTGAGCGGAACGAGTTTTAACTACCTGTTATATTTGGGGTCTCGCCCGGGAGCATCCAGAGAAACGCCATCAGTGGTTCTCCTGTATAGTTAGAAAATCAGGGACGAATTTCAGTCTGGTGGGAGTGTATGTAACCGGGTACAGGTAACTGGTGAATAAATAAGGTTCTGAATGTATTAAATTACCCAAATCATAACAAATCTCCATACAACATCGAAAATTACATTTACACCATAAAACATGTTCATTTAGGATATGTTGATTTTTGCGTTTTTATTGATAAAACTGTACTGGGGGTATATTTACAAAAAGTACAATTTATTTACTGCCATTCTGGGGCTGTCTACCTTCAGTGAACTATTAGAGGTTGAATGCATTACGATATCACCAATTTCAAATTGATGGTCATTTTTGAGTGTATCTAAGATCATCTTATTCTTCCTATATTGTGCCGGGTTCCTCTGGAACATACTCGCACAGGTGGTGAAAGGTCCAAGTGTAGTTAAAAACAGGTTAAAAACAGGTTAAAAACATCTATGATTGTGGGGCTTAAAAATCCCTGCACGGAAGGCATCGATGGATTAGGCATCGATGGATTAGGTATTAGGCATCGATGGATTAGGTGTGGTGATGCTGGGATTTGAACAAGCTGGTGTACAATCCGGTACATCATAATGGCATGGTGGTGACAAGGCTTGTTCGCCGATAATCGACAGTGGTAAACCGAGCTGCCCTGCGTTGTAGGCCTACTGCTTCAAGGTTGACAATGTTTGATTTGGTATGTGGGTCCCAAACAGTCGACGCATACTCCAACTGTGGACGTACTAGTGATTTGTAGCACGTTGATTTTACTTGTTTGGGGCATGTGGACAGGTTTCATCAAAGGAACGCTGTGGTGTTGTTTGCCTTCTTTGTAATCCAGTCTATATGGCTGTTCCATGATAATGTGCTATCAATAGCACATTTACAGCAAATGGATGTCATGTACACTGGTCTGCAATTGGAGGCTTTGCTCTTGTCGCCTTGCTTGAGTAATGGAGTGGTGAATGCTCCTTTCCAGTCGTCGGGAGTCTGGCCCTGCTCTAATGAGGATTGGAATAGGAATGTTAGGGCTGGAGATATCGAAGGTGCCATATTAAGAATCTTGACGAAATCTAGTCGGGCCCGGTCGCTTTACGTGGGTTGAGGCCTTGGAGGAGCTTAAGTAACCCTTTCTCTTTAATCTGGATTGGTGGGGGCAGTTGGGGTGCTACTAGTGCCGAGATCTGGAATGGGAGTTGTGACTTCAATAGTGAAGACTGACGAGAACAGGTCGTTTAGGATTTCTGACTTGCCAGTTGCACTGGAATGTGTTGTGCCGTCCTCTTCAGAGGGGAGACGCCAGAGCCATCACACATTTTAATTGGTCTTTGTGTCACTGACCATGTCGCTGACACTCATTGTAAGTGCTTCGGCAAGCTGCTTGTCTGCATCCATCTGTCCCAATCCTTTGTTTGGTTGGTCTGTCTTGGAGTACAATTTCTTACTCGTCTTAGTGTCGCTGACCATGTGGCTGACCATGTGGCTGATATACTCAGTGTAAGTGTTTCGACAAGCTGCTTGAGTATATCTTTCTGTATGTGCCTGTATCTGCCCCAATTCTTTGTTTGGTTGGTCTGCCTTTCTCTATTATGTGACATTCTTTTCCTCCTGGAGAGTCTACTTACCTGACGGTTACACCATGGTTGGCTGAAACTAGGAGATGTCATCTTCGAAGGGACACAGGTAGTAGTGACCTGTATGCATTTCTGTTTAAATTTCAGCCAAAGTGAATTTATAGGTGTGGATATGTCAGGGTCGGATATAAAGGTAGATGAAAATTCTGTGAGTTTGTTGTGCATGGCAGCAGGGACTGTAATATGAACGGGTCCTGATGGCAGTTATGTTTGCTTTCCTCCACAAGTAGATGAGTCTCGATCTTAACTGGCTTCTGTCTGCTTGGAATGCTATTTAGTGTCAATCATAACTATGTCGTGGTTTTTTAAGAGCAGTTACTTTTTATCAGCCAATGTGATTTAGAAATAGGATTGAAGTCAAAAAGCTGTATATACTGTAAGGTCCTGTAAGCCTATGGAAAATGCGATGCATATGACCTGGAAGAAGCGTATGGCGGATCTAACAGGCGTGTGCATTTTACTTGTCACTGTTCAGATCACGCTGACGATATTGGAACAATTTAATAAATGGTTTGTTTCGATGTACTACGTATTTTTAAATCACAATTAATTAATGGATCAAGAAAATTACATCTGACAATAAGCCACGTTAGTACTGAATATTCAGCGAGAAACAGTTATGATTAAATGATGCATTGCCATGTGTTTTCGCGAATCGCATTTAATTATCGGTTGTCATATTTGTTGCAGATATTGGCATAATTTGCAAATGATAACAACACTTTCATTTTCAAACTGGCTATACATGCATGAGTCACAGTCGTGACATCTCGGATGCGATCACCAGTTATGACAATTTCTTTACTCTCCTCACAAGCCTTTGCGTAACTCGCAGGCTGATCAGGGTTTACAATTGTCCATCTGCTAATCCGTCATTTCTCGAAAACAACCCTTTGTAACATAAAGGGAATGGTCTAAATTTAAAGAAAGTATAGTCCATTAAACATTCATAGGGGGCTGAAGGTTAATGTATGACAGACACATCAGAATAAAAATTAATGAATGGAAACTGCATTATGGGGGTGATGCATCTTTATGATCATAAGATAATGCAGGGTTTGACATTAACGTTTGTCCGCTTGTCCGATGCCATGCACATTTTATTCGGGACAAGTTAATAGTCCCAGGTGACCTGTCCGACGGACAACTAAATTTTATATCAAACAATTAATTTTACATCTTTAAAAATGAAAAATCGCGAGTGAAAAAATGTGTCAAGACATCGTTGAGCACCTTTTAAATGATGAATACAAACTCTCTTGTTTTCATTGGTTGAGGCGTGACTTTCGTGTAATTACGAGAAAAAGCGACTGAATTACAAACGTCGAATCGATGGGTTTTGTTTATTTGCCCCGACCAAGTACCGCGTAAACCGTAACAAAAATCGGAAATGGATTGATTTTAAACATATTTTTGTTTAAATTTTATAGTACAAATCGTACAAACTCGCTCATTTTCGTAGATCATCGGAATAACGAGCAGCATGCTGGTTCTATGGGCGCCGCCATTGTTTATTACCCGTAATTGAACCCACATGACTGAAAAGTAGTATTCAAGTTGGTGTCTATTCCTTTCCGATATTATTTTTGAGAAAAAAAATGGTTGAGGCAGTTCGGATTGCTGAGTTACGAGTTTTATTTAACCAATCAATTTTAGGGTAACTGCCAATCTCATGTCGGACATGTGCGTAGACGGTAGGTGGCGTATTTTAAACCATATTTTCTCACAACATTATAAGTATAACAGACACCGGCAATGACCTAACTTGATGTTGAAAAATAAATAGTCTTTGTCACCCAGACGTACGCAATCTGCTCAGAAAAGGTGGGCCATGAAGGTGGACATGCGGCTGGGTGATAGAGTCTAGAAAATAAACAAACAAATGTGGCGATAATATCTGACAGTTAAAAAAAACAACAGAAAATTGATAATGATCTTGTTTTTTTATCACTTTAACATGATCGAAGTGCGGGGCCAAGTAAATTTGGCTGGGGACAAGTCAATTTTTAAAGTGGCCAATAAAAGTTAATGTCAAACCCTGTAATGGTATCTGTTTTTGAATGTTTAGGAAATATCCATTTATGTATAATACACATTATTGTTTAGTCATCACATCTACAAAACAGTTATAATATTTTAGCAGAAATGCAAATCGTTTTATAGATTTGACACTACCGTGATATCATAGAACCCTTGATATAATAGGAGCCAGACTTACAAATTTTCAATGCGTATTTGGTAAGCGTGAACATTATGAACCATGCACTTTTTAAAATATTTTCGGGGGTATTTTATGCAGATAGAAATCTTATCTGGGGCTCTGTGGCTGGATGATTATAATTTAAAGAAAAGAAAATGTAAGCATGAAAGTTTGTCGTCAGTACCTTAGTCCTGTTCAGTCCCTATCGTAGAAGTCAAGGACTCTCTGATGGATTAAAGGTTAAAGATGGAAAATTTCATGTCAGCTCTTATATAATACCAGTTTATCCAAGAAGACAGTATGTTTCGAGTTTAAGTAGCATTCATCAATTTAAAGTTTAACCAAGTCGTTAGTTCTATATGTTTCCTGTGTGAAACACCATTATTATACCTCGCATAAGACGTCCATGCTATATCCCCATAGACAACAATGTGTAATTTTTTACTATCTCACGCGAGGGTGATAGTACAGGGTGATAGTAAATCGCAGGGTGATAGTAAACAAATTATCACATGCGCAGCTTTGATGCGCGCTGTTACGGTGACGTCATCGGCTCAGTATGGTGAAATTGCTACTTTTAACTCATCATAACTTCAAAAGCACTTGACCAATTTCAATAAACTACCACTCATTTTCTTAGTTACGTTATTTCCGATCCAACGATATAACATTCATAACAAATTTTAGGAAAAACTGGTTGTTTTTTTCAAAAAAGAAATCTGGCAAAGTGAAATCGGTACTGAAAATGAATCTTATTTTTGCCCGAGTGGATTTCGGTATAATAAAATAAATATCACATTCATGAGAGGGTGATAGTAAGAATGTTCACCCTGAGGATATGTTTATTGCCCGAGGCGAAGCCGAGGTTCGCCGAGGGTGATAATCAATATCCGAAGGGTGAACATTCTTACTACATGTATCACCCTCTCATGAATGGGATATTTATATACTATCATCTACAACTTATCTGAATACCGGTATGCATGCTTCTTCAGTGTGAAGACAAAACGACATATATGATTTTATAGCTTTGTATTTTTTGTTTACAGATCTGACTTAATGACTTAAGGATGATGAGACATGTCCTTGCACCACTTCGAGAGAATGTTTGCTGCAAGTCGGTGTGTACGTGGTCCAGAAAATTATTTTATAAACATAAGGCTGTACTCTCAGCCCAGAACATTGCCCGTTATACAACTGATGACAATGACTGGAACGTATCTGACAAGGGTAAACAAAACAAAACATCCTCTCGTGTACAACGTCAGGAATACAAAGACAGAGCGCAAGATTATCGCTTGCAGACAAAGGACAACGTGCAAGATTATCGCTCAGTGAAAAAGCCCAATGTACAACGCCCCCTGTTCAAAGAAAGACATTTCACTGAGGAAGAATTGAAAGAAGAACGGTTACACAATGACACATTGTTACCAGACACTGATAGGTTTGAAGAAAACTTCAAATTTGACAACAATTCAGGTACCATCTTATGATGAACTTTTTACGTTAACTTTTAAACTCAAGGAAAGTGTTTATTAAAATTATGAGTAACAATACATTTAACTATGGCTTCATCGCAATACAGTGAGCTCTCCAATATAATTATATCAATGGCAAATTTAATTTCAATAACAGTTGCAATACGGTTACCCTCAGGCCAAAAAAAACAGTTTGTTTCCAAAAAAATAGGGTAGGTAGGTAAATTTTTATTTATTTTTATTTTTAATGACCTTATTTTTGTTAATGAAAAAACACTTTTAATATGATAAATACTGGGGAAGGTATTAATACCTAGATAATACATGGTTATAGTCCTTTTTCAATATTTGGTAATGTACAATGGAAACCCCATGGGTCGTGGGTTCAAATCTCACTGGAGGCATATTTTTTTTTTCTCCATAAGAAAACTTGATTCATGGGTTCAACTTTTTATTGATTTATTACCGTATTATTTTTTAATTATTTTTTTCAATTTAATTTTTTTTTTGCGATAAAAAAAATTAGAGTCGGCGGCTAAATAATAGGGTCGCTCGGGTTAGCGGAAACAAACACTTTTTTCTTTTAAGCCTCATCTATCAATGTTTACAATAGTTTTCAAATTTGGTTTATTATTCTTGTTTTATATGAATCTTTTTTCTTCCTTCTTTCCACCAAACCTGTCAGAATAGCATCTTTGTACTTAAGACAGGTACCATAGTGAAATAGGTCTGTTTAAATACTTTACAGGTCTTAACTGCAGAAAGTGGATATCTATTTATTTTAAAATGGAATGTACCATACTTTTCTTGCTTTCTCCAAATAAGTTTTAAATAACAAAAGACTGGGATACTGCATTTTAATCTATTTTAGTACTTGTGGGATAGTAAAAGTCTGATAATTTCTTTTGAAGCTACCCAGCCAACGCCACACTTCAAGAACACTAAGAAAACAGGCAGACAGCAACCAGCTAGTAAGAGGACAGAAGAGTGGCAACCAGCCAGAAAGTTAACTGATGGACGGCGACCAGACTTTAAAAAGAAAGATAGACAGACAGTGTTACCTGACAGATGGAGTGAAGAGTTCGGTACCATGGCAACAGATGAGGGAGAATCATTTATGGAGGAATCGTACAGAAGTTCATTAGGATCCCACAATGAAAGGTGACAGATGGTTGGTTGGTTGGTTGGTTGGTCGTTATTTTCAGCTAATTTTAGGCTATATATATGCGAGTTGTTAGCTCTACTGATCAGAGATCAGCAGAGCTTATGCCGTGGTGCGGAGTCCGTCGTCCGTCTGTCCGTCTGTCTGTCTGTCCGTCTGTCCGTAAACTTTTATTTGTAGCGACTTCACAGCTGAAACTACTGGATGGATATTCATGAAACTTTACAGAAATGTTGCCCATAAAGTCTAGTTGATCCTAGCAAAAATTCATGTTGATGTGAAATCCAAGATGGCCGCCAAAGCTAAAAATAGAGTTTTAAAATACAAGTTTGTAGCGACTTCTTCTTGAAAACTATAAGTGATATTGATATGGGACTTTTTCTAAAATGATCAGCATGACATGATGTTGATCCTAGTCAAAAATCGTTTTGATTCAACGTTAAACATGGCTGCCAGCGGCCATCTTTGTTTACATAGAGTTATATAGTAAAAACTTGTAGCGACTTCACAGCTGAAACTACTGGATGGATATTCATGAAACTTTACAGAAATGTTGCCCATAAAGTCTAGTTGATCCTAGCAAAAATTCATGTTGATGTGAAATCCAAGATGGCCGCCAAAGCTAAAAATAGAGTTTTAAAATACAAGTTTGTAGCGACTTCTTCTTGAAAACTATAAGTGATATTGATATGGGACTTTTTCTAAAATGATCAGCATGACATGATGTTGATCCTAGTCAAAAATCGTTTTGATTCAACGTTAAACATGGCTGCCAGCGGCCATCTTTGTTTACATAGAGTTATATAGTAAAAACTTGTAGCGACTTCACAGCTGAAACTACTGGATGGATATTCATGAAACTTTACAGAAATGTTGCCCATAAAGTCTAGTTGATCCTAGCAAAAATTCATGTTGATGTGAAATCCAAGATGGCCGCCAAAGCTAAAAATAGAGTTTTAAAATACAAGTTTGTAGCGACTTCTTCTTGAAAACTATAAGTGATATTGATATGGGACTTTTTCTAAAATGATCAGCATGACATGATGTTGATCCTAGTCAAAAATCGTTTTGATTCAACGTTAAACATGGCTGCCAGCGGCCATCTTTGTTTACATAGAGTTATATAGTAAAAACTTGTAGCGACTACTTCTCTGAAACTACTTGGCGGATTGTCATGAAACTTTACAGGAATGTTGCTCTTAATGTCTGATTGATCCTAGAAAAATTTCAGGTCGGCCGGAAATTCAAGATGGCCGTCACAGCTAAAAATAGATTTTTAAAAAATAAGTTTGTAGCGACTACTTCTTGAAAACTATAAGTGATATTGATATGGGACTTTTTCTAAAATGATCAGCATTACATGATGTTGATCCTAGTCAAAAATCCTTTTGATTCAACGTTAAACATGACTGCCAGCGGCCATCTTTGTTTACATAGAGTTATATAGTAAAAACTTGTAGCGACTACTCCTCTGAAACTACTTGGCGGATTGTCATGAAACTTTACAGGAATGTTGCTCTTGATGTCTTATTGATCCTATCAAAATTTCAGGTCGGCCGGAAATTCAAGATGGCCGTCACAGCTAAAAATAGATTTTTAAAAAATAAGTTTGTAGCGACTTCTTCTTGAAAACTATAAGTGATATTGATATGGGACTTTTTCTAAAATGATCAGCATGACATGATGTAGATCCTTGTGGAAAATTATTTTGATTCGACGTTAAACATGGCTGCCAGTGGCCATCTTTGGTTACATAGAGTTATATAGTAAAAACTTGTAGCGACTACTCCTCTGAAACTACCTGACGGATGTTCATGAAACTTCACAGGAATGTTGCTCTTGATGTCTAGTTGATCCTAGAAAAATTTCAGGTCGGCCGGAAATTCAAGATGGCCGCCACAGCTAAAAATAGATTTAAAATAAATAAGTTTGTAGCGACTACTTCTTCAAAACAATAAGAGATATTGATATGGGACTTTTTCTAAAATGATCAGTATGACATGATGTTGGTCCTTGTCGAAAATCGTTTTGATTTGACCTTAAACATGGCTGCTTTGTTTACATAGAGTTATATAATGAAAACTTGTAGCGACTACTTCTTTGAAACTACCTGACGGATTTTCATGAAACTTCACAGGAATGTTGCTCTTAATGTCTTATTGATCTTAGCAAAATTTCAGGTCGGCCGGAAATTCAAGATGGCCGCAACGGTTAAAAATAGATTTTCAAAAAACAAGTCTGTAGCGACTACTTCCTGAAATCAAAATCAATCAGTAGAGCTTCAAGGTCATTGACCTCTTGTTTTTTATTGTGGTGGAGGCAGACCACCCACTTTCCTTTGGTAGAACCATTACTGAGGTCCCAAAATGAAAGGTGACGGATAAGTAATTAGGATCCCATATTGAAACTAGGGATCCCATATAAGTAACTAGGGTCGCATATTGAAAGGTGATGGATAAGTTTGGATCCCAAATTGTTGTTTATAAGTAAATTCTTTTTATATCAGTCAAAAGTGGAGGTTGCCATGACCTCATACGGATATCTGCAATCAGTGCAATAAATCTCGAAGTATAAGACCCATGCTCATAAAAATTCATAGCTACATTGCCCTTGGTGAGTGAAGGAACCCTATTCAGGGCCTCCTCTGGGATTCGCAAATGGAGCCAAATGAGACAAAATAATAAAAGTGGCGATAAAAAAATAACTTTGGCGAATGTGATTGGCGAAAGAAATATCCAATGTCAGTCATGAATATTGTGTACCAGTATTACTTTCCAATCTCGTCATACCCCTTAATTTCCCCCTGTATAACTGCCTAATAACTCTACCAAAATTAGCACCTTTTATTTCCAAGTCCAGCAGGCAACACTTGTCCATGATGAGGTGTGATATACACACATTTGGTGTCAAGTATTAATTAGGCCTTAATTATAACTGACAAGATAAAATAAACCAGTGATCAGTATAATTCTAGATAAGATTTTGTACTTGTATACATGTACAGTAATTATTTCGAAACTGAAACATTTCCAGATTAATAAGTTTTATTTTTATGTAAAAAGTTGAGAAAAATATATTTTTTAAAATACATGTATAATTTTATGAATTATAAATATTACTAACTGCTTTATTCATGGGCCATACTTCATTCAAAAAAATACATAAAAATAATTTCTAAAATATTATATGCTATCTTTGAGCCAATTTTGGCTCCAATGTCTCCAATGTGGCTCCAACTTTTTTCATTTGGCGAAATTGGTTGCGAAATGGATAACATGACCTGAGGGGGCCCTGCTATTGCTTTTGGGATCAGTAGGTCAAACATCAAGGTCATATTCAACTGACAGCGTTAGTGCATGTAGGTCAAAAGTAACGGCCACCATTTTGTTGACATGTATAATAATTCGATTTTTGACAGGCCTATTAGAAGTACTCTTGTTTATATTTTTAGGCTCTCAAAAGAAAAATGCCAGACCAGTAAAGTTTGGTGACTTGCTGGGGTTAATTGGGAGATGCTTGCTATGTTGTGTTGCAGTGAGAAGCACTAGCTATGGTATTTTGAGATACTAGTGAGACACTCTAGGGTATTTTGAGAATTCAGACATATTGAGTAGATGACCAGTGATGCTCATTGTATATATTATTTCAGAAATGTTGAGTAGATGACCAGTGAGTTGCTCAGTGTTTATATAGTTTCGGACATGTTGATAGATTACCAGTGAGTTGCTCGGTGTATATATAATTTCAGACATGTTGAGTAGATGACCAGTGAGTTGCTCATTGTATATATAGTTTCGGACATGTTGATAGATTACCAGTGAGTTGCTCAGTGTATATATAGTTTCGGACATGTTGATAGATTACCAGTGAGTTGCTCGGTGTATATATAATTTCAGACATGTTGAGTAGATGACCAGTGAGTTGCTCATTGTATATATAGTTTCAGACATGTTGATAGATTACCAGTGAGTTGCTCAGTGTATATATAGTTTCGGACATGTTGATAGATTACCAGTGAGTTGCTCAGTGTATATATAATTTCAGACATGTTGAGTAGATTACCAGTGAGTTACTCAGTGTATATATAGTTTCGGACATGTTGATAGATTACCAGTGAGTTGCTCATTGTATATATAGTTTCGGACATGTTGATAGATTACCAGTGAGTTGCTCGGTGTAAATATAATTTCAGACATGTTGAGTAGATTACCAGTGAGTTGCTCATTGTATATATAGTTTCGGACATGTTGATAGATTACCAGTCAGTTACTCAGTGTATATATAGTTTCGGACATGTTGATAAATTACCAGTGAGTTGCTCGGTGTATATATAATTTCAGACATGTTGAGTAGATTACCAGTCAGTTACTCAGTGTATATATAGTTTCGGACATGTTGATAAATTACCAGTGAGTTGCTCGGTGTATATATAATTTCAGACGTGTTGAGTAGATGACCAGTGAGTTGCTCATTGTCTTTTTTCATTTCAGACGTATTGAGGAGTTGGCCAGTGAGTTGCTCATTGTCTTTTTTCATATCAGACATATTGAGTAGATGACCAGTGAGTTGCTCATTGTCATTTTTCATTTCAGACATATTGAGTAGATGGAGTAGATGGCCAGTGAGTTGCTCATTGTCATTTTTCATTTCAGACATATGGAGGAGTTGATCAGTGAGTTGCTCATTGTCATTTTTCATTTCAGACATATGGAGGAGTTGATCAGTGAGTTGCTCATTGTCATTTTTTATTTCAGACATATGGAGTAGATGACCAGTGAGTTGCTCATTGTCATTTTTCATTTCAGACATATGGAGGAGTTGATCAGTGAGTTGCTCATTGTCTTTTTTCATTTCAGACATATGGAGGAGTTGATCAGTGAGCTAGAGAATGATGATATTCATAACCATGTGCGCCTATCTCAGTACAACAGAAGGCGCGTTCCTAACTGGTATGCCAGGAAGATACAGAAATTGGGAGAAAAAGGCCAGGTAAAAAGGCCGTCTGACCAGTTATAGCTTTTAACTAGGATACCTATAAGGACCTCTCGTGAGGCAGACAGACTGCCTACATACACTTAATGCCATGGGTAAGGTAAACATTCATGGTTTAACTGCCATTATGTCAAAAACACAATGGCTTGCACATGCCTGTCAAATTTCCCATTGGGAGGCTGGCAGAAATATCTCCACGATTTGTGTGAGTGATAGCTACTTTTTTTTAAAACAAATAAATGAATCTTACTTAAATTAAATGAATATGACAATTCTTATGAAAGTGAAAGTTACTCCCACCCTCCCCCTCTCATGGTCGAGTTCAGAAAAACATAAATATTGGCTAGTAAAAACATATTGGTTAATAACAGAGTGGCCCTTGATTTAATTTTAAAAAAAGCTATGTATGTTGCCTTCATTCTGCATCCAGTCTTTACTACAGTTGGCCACAATCTAATATCGATGGAAGGGTGGATGAGTTCACAGGTATCCTTGACTAGGGGAGTTGTTTGTTTTTATGTAGAGGCTGTGCATAACTCCCTTTGTCACACAGAAGTTCTTGCCCTTTTCTGATATAAAATTTATCCAACAAAAATTCAATTTGCATTGGAGGATGGTGGTATACTGCTAGCCACTGGTTACTTGCATATTCCAAGATGTTTAGTTATATTTACAGATATCTCAGGCTATAGAAGTGTTCGATACGTGGATGATTAAAGAAGACCGTGTGAAGCCTACAAAGTTTGAGTATGGTGTGCTGATTGACCTTCTTGGCCATGTTGGCTACACCCAGAAAGCATTTCAACTGTTGAACCAGGTATGCCACGATTTTAATCAGCTGTACAACCTGGTATACTTAGATCTTAATCAGCTGTACAACCAGGTATGCTTAGATCTTAATCAGCTGTACAACCAGGTTTGCTTAGATCTTAATCAGCTGTACAACCAGGTATGCTTAGATCTTATTCAGCTGTACAACCAGGTATGCTTAGATCTTATTCAGCTGTACAACCATGTATGCTTAGATCTTATTCAGCTGTACAACCAGGTATGCTTAGATCTTATTCAGCTGTACAACCAGGTATGCTTAGATCTTATTCAGCTGTACAACCATGTATGCTTAGATCTTATTCAGCTGTACAACCAGGTATGCTTAGATCTTATTCAGCTGTACAACCAGGTATGCTAAGCTCATTATACCTGACGCTTTCACAAAGTGAAGTGGGGTCTATATAGGAATCACGTCGCGTCCTGTCACGTAACACATTTTTGCCGCGTCGCATCCCCTAACACATGTTCATTACTTGAAATTCCTCAAACACTTTTGAATGGGTTGTTCCTAAACTTCATATAAACATAACAAATGATGACCTTATGACCTCTACAATACTCCTTGTTGATTGCCTAATTTATTACAGAATTATGGTCCTTTGCTTCACTTAAAATTTGAGGGGGGGGGGGGGGGGGGGGGTATTCATCACCTTCAGTGATAGTTCTAGGTTTGTTTTCTGCTAAATAACTTTAGTTAGGAATGAGATATTGGCATGAAACTTTATGGATATGTAGCTTATATAAAAAACAAGCTTGGGATTGCATTTGGTGTCGCTGGGTAACCCGTTCAAGGTCACTGTTACTAAAAATAGAAAAATGGTTTCTGCTCAATAAACAGTTAGGAATGCGATATTGGCCTGAAACTTTCTGGATAGGTAGCTTATATAAAAAGGAAGCTTGGGATTGCATTTGAGGTCATTGGGTTTAAGGTTACTGTTACTAAAAATAGAAAAACTGTTCCAGAGTATTTTCAAAA